>PVKU01006278.1:0-107022 GCA_004027475.1 Anoura caudifer
CCCCCCCCCCCCCCCCCCCCCGCACTGGCTGTGCAACTCTAAAGCAGTCGTCTAAACTCTCTGAGCCTCCCTTCTGAACAGGTGAAAGGAAGGAGAGGAAACCTACTTCCCTGGGTTGTAAACTCAGTGAATTAATGTACCCACCTTCTTGGCTCTTCATAGATACCCCCAAAATAGTAGCTTTTTTCTGATTCAGACCGGTCATGTCCACTTTTTTTTTCTTTCAATCTTCACCAGAGGACATGTTCATTGATTTTTAGAGAAAGAGGAGGCGGGGTGGAGAGAGAGAAACATCAACCCTCACACACCCTGACTGAGGGTCAAACCTGCACCCTAGGTGTGTGCCCTGACCTGGAATAGAGCCCAAGACCTTTCCGTGTATGGGACATCTGCTCCGACCAACTGAGCCACACCAGCTGGGGCCCATGTTAACTTTGTGATCTTCGTATTTGGGAGTCGAAAGTGGGGGACATTAGAAGGTGGGGAGTTGCTGTAGTTTGCTCCCTTTCCCCTGTGCCTCCCTGTTTTCTGGTCCACAAGTCTGTGTCAGCCTCAAGTCACCTCAGAGAAACCAACATATAACATAAAGTGTCACTTTAAAAAAAAATGACACTAAAATAAAATAAACCATCCCTCAGTGCATTGAAATAGTCTGAAATAAAATTCTATACAAGTCAAATTCCTCCTGCACATCCACCAGTCCACCTGCTACATCTCTCACAGTTAAAATCAATACACTCACAGTGCTGGAATTTCTACTTGGAATTGAGTAATTTGTGCTGACTTTCTATCTGTCCACCTCTTTCCCACTTTTTAATTTAATGTTTATTTTCAGAAAATTGTGGTAATGACGTATGGGTAAATGCATGTTTTGACAGTTTGTGTTTGGTTTTTAAATCCCCCAAGTTAATTTTATAAATCTTTTTAAAGATTTTACTTATTTATTTTTCAAAGACAGGGGAAGAGAAGGAGAAAGAGAAGGAGAGAAACATCAATATGTGGTTGCCTCTCGCACACCCCCCACTGGGGACCTGGCTCACAACCGAGGCATGTGCCCTGACTGGGAATTGAAGGAGTGACCCTTTGGTTTGCAGGCTGGTGCTCAATCCACTGAGCTACACCAGCCAGGATAATTTTATAAATTTAATATAATTCCAATTAGATACTTGTTCGAGAATGGTTGTAACAATAAAGTCTTGGAAACAGCTTAAATGTTGAAATGAATAAATAAAATGTGCAATAGTTAAAAGAAAAAATTAGGCTTATCAACATGAATAGATCTCATAGTATATTGATGTTAAATTTAAACTGGATGACCTTAGGAAAGTCACTTAGCTTCTCTCAACCTGCATTCCAATTTTTCAAATGCCCTCCTCACTTAGTTGTTACAAGATTCAAATGACATTCTGCGCATCAAAATTTCTTTATAAACTGCAAAGTGATATATGACTGCAAAGTGTCACACATACTGTAAACAGTTTATATGACCCAACCCGCATCAATGCCTCCTCCTGCACCACACCTCATACTGAATGGGTCTCCCTACACCCCCAGCTCAGCGGATTCTCCAGATGGAGGGGATCCTGGGCCTAGAGGCAGGTGCTTGGGATCTGGGGGATGGAGGTGAGTTACAAGGATGGAGGGCTGAACAAAGGGGTTCATTAACACCTTACCGCCCCTTTCACAGTTCTCCCTCTTCCCAGTCCCTGCTCCCCACTTGCAGGGGGTGGGGGAGTTTGCCCAGTATCCCGCCCCCTGGCTCTTTCTCTGCCTGGCTTTCAGGCTTAGGGAGAGTGGAGAGGTCCTCCTGGGCTGTAGCATTGGAGTGGGAAATGGACTGAAATTACAGTGCAGAAATATAATTTGGATTCTAAGAATTTTCTGACCTTCCAAAGCAGGAGGCCCAATATAGTTTGTTATCAAAGTAGAGTCCCCTACGTGCCCTGGGAATGGAAAGGGTTGGGGGCAAGGGATGGTAGTGAAAACACTACCACGCGAAAATGAGAGGAAGGGGAGAGGAGGAGAAAATGGAGGCTCTGAAAGGTCACAGGGAGAATTCTTAGTTCTGTGCTCTCTGGAGAAGAGAGGGGCTCCCCCAGTGCACAGCTAACAATCTTCTTCCCAAATTCTCTGTGCGGGATGTGGCTGCTCCCAGATGGGGGTCCTTTCTAACAAGGTGCTCCCATCCCTGCTGCCCCGGGGGCCCTGCCCCTCCTTCCCAGCAAGCTGAAGCCGCCAAAGGTTCGTGGAATATAATGGATCATTTTCCAATTTACCAGGGTCTTGGAGATTACGCCGCTAATCCCATCAAAGACCATCTGCTTACATTGTCCTTCCTGAGCCAAAATAAATAGATCCTTTACTCCCTCCACTTCAACTCCACTAGGGTATTGTAGCCGGAGAAAGTTCGACAAGGCCCATCCCATTTCCCCCGCCCTCCTGCTGCGGGCTGAACAGAAAAGGAGAAAACAAACTTAGTTTGTCTGAGGTGTGAAAGGTCACTTATGCTCCTGACCTGCATTATTCTCGGGAGCCTGTGACGATGGGAATGGGGAGAGGGGCGGGCCTGGGGCTCTGGGGGTCTCTGAGGATCAGCCCCCTGTGGAGGTGTGGGACAGGCTGCGTCGTGCCCCACCGTCCTGCTGTCTCAGCTCTGAGGCTGCCGTAGCCCCAGCTCATTTTTGGTCTCTCTCTCTAGTCTCTTCTGAGTTTCTCCCACCTGTGACTGTCAGGAAATAATTACTGAAATCTAAGTTTCACGGCTACCGTGGCAGAACTGTTGGGGAAAAGACATGAAAATTTACATAAACGCTAATTTGATTCCATCTAAAAGTCATTTTATTTTATAAGCTTCACATTTATTCTTTTATATGTCATAGGGGACTTCATAAATGGAGGGTGCTTAGGAGGAGCTTCTTGGGAAGCTCATGGTTAGGATTGGGAAGAACGGGTAGGTGCAGGTCAGGCTCAGGAAGGGGAGCAGGCAACTGACTGGTGAAATATGATAACTGCCACAGAAAACAAAAGAAATGTAAGACAGGGTAAGGCAGTGAGGGCGCTGCCTTGTTGAGAAGGTGGAACTTGAGCAAAGACTTAAGGAAATGAGAGTCATTCAAAAGGGAGTCAGGAGAAAGAGAGCTTAACACACAAAGAGCCGTCTCTTCCCACAATTTCCGCCTGTCTTCCTTACTTTTATTCCCTTCTGTCCCTCAACCATCATTCTTCGCTATTTTCTAATCTGCTCAAGAACTTAAAAGGGCTCCCAGCAGCCTGTCTGTTCCTCTGCGGACTGTCCCCAACTCTGCAAACAGCCGTCCGTGTGGGGTGACTGCCCAACACTCCTGGTCTCCAGCAGGGGTACATGTTTTACTTCAGAAAAAAACAAGTGGCAGAAAGGACACAGTCAAGGGAGTCAGCAAGATGTCATTTTGAATCAGTCCCAGCTCGGCTGCTTGCTCTCTGCGTGATCTTGCGTCTGGACACTGGATCTCTGACTCTCCCTTTCCTCCTTTGTAAAGCACAGGCCATGCCTGGCTCATAGGACTGCTGTACGAAATCAACGAGATATACACAGTTCCTGGTGGCTGCTCCACACAAAATACTGTGCCAGACAGAGCAGGGACTGAGCCCCACACCACAGAGGCGTCTGAGAGGATTTGCTCAAGAAATTTAACAGGGATGTGTAAAGAATTTATATATTTAGGGACAAAACATGAACTCCTAATTATAAGATTTGTTCATTTGATAAGTGTTTGCTGGACGCCTCTAGGTACAGGGCACTAGGAAACACACAAGGGGATGAGGCTCGTGCCCTGATTACAGGCTGCAGCAAGGGCGCAAAGCACTGGCATACATAGCGGAATACGGTGTGTGCTCAGAAATGAGACAGACATTCTGCGGAGAGAGGAAAAGATGACGCTCAACTGGGGCACTGTGGAATCAGGAAAACATTCATTAAGGAGGTGGTCGGAGCTGGGCTGTCCTTAAAAAGTGGACAGGGCCTGAACCTGCAGAATGTAGAGAGATTGTTATTGTTCTCTTAACTGGTTTCATCTGAAGATACTGACACCTGAGAGAGTTGAGAAGATGATTAGCCAGAATGGTGAGCGGCTCTGCCGAACACCAGGCGTGCGGCCATTGGACCACTGGTGGGTTACTTCACTTGTCTCGTCTTTGTTCTCTGTATCAGTAAAGAGTGAATGCTGTTTACTGCACACGGGGCTCACAGGGAGGTTAAATGAGTGCCTGACACATGAGAAATACTTAAAATGATTCTTGAAAAAGAGGAACTCTTCAAAAATAAAACATTGTGGAAAAAACCAATGGATACCTGAGACATGGTATCTGTCTTTAATTAATGAATTTTTTAAAAAGATTTTATTTATTTATTTTCAGAGAGAGGGAAAGGGAGGGAGAAAGAGAGAGAGAAACATGTGTGGGAGAAGCATCAATTGGTTGCCTCTCACATGCCCCCAACAAGGAACCAGGCCCACAACCCAGGCATGTGCCCTGACGGGAATCGAACTGGCAGCCAGCCCTTCACTTTGCAGCACAATGTCCAGCTGAGCCACACTGGTCAGGACCATACAAAATTTCTTGTAAAATATTGCAGATAGTTGTAAGTGGCAATGATAATTACTGATATTTAATGTGTTCTGTTTCAAGTGCTTTCTATGCATTGTTACCAAGACAAGAAGTGTTGGAGGAGTTCAGTGGAAGGAAAAGCACGGGAGGAGATGAGGTCTGGAGGACACAGGGAGTCATCGCCCACAGACAGAGAAGACAGGATAAGACGGTCTTGCTGAAGGAAATTGGGAGGGGCTTGACTGGGTCACACATCCATGGACAGCTACAAAAACAAGATGTTGAACAGAACAACAGGAAGAATAGCAATGATAGAGAAAGGGGGATTCCTGTCACAGAGCTATAAAACCAAGCAGAGTGAAGCTACGGAGAAGGTGGCATCTTCCCACTGGAGCTATGTCCATGACTTGCATTACGGTGGTAAAGATGGCACGATCAACCCCTGTTTAGAGCCACAGTAGCTTTTCAGGGGTTCCTGGCTCAGATGAGGGTTTACTCAGTGGCCCCTGACTTTTGGCAGAGACTTCTTTCCTCTAGCGAAGAACCAACACTTGACGGAAGGATGATATGAAGAGTTTTCGCTGAACTACACGCTGAGAAAGGCTACAGGCTCTCTGTCAACGGAGAAGTTGGAGAAGAGCTGCTCTGAGGCAGGAATGCGTGAGGCAGTAGTTTCGTCAGAATACCAATTTTTTTAAATTTGATTTTTAATAAAAGGATTCCTGCCACCAGTTCTTTCCTCAGTCAGTCTGGATTGGGGAGTCCTATCTAAATGTTTCCTTAACCTAATCCAGATTTATCTGGCAGTTCCAAATTTGTCCTTTCTTATACCTTTTTGAGGGCTGCAACCCGCTTCCAGGGGCTATCTGAAAACACCCCTGGGCAATATGTATTTTTCTCCCTCCCAGGTTTTCCCTTCCACTCTTGCACTGATGTCTTTACCACTAGAGAGTGTCATCATTTGAAAGAACATACGCGGAGAAAGGGAAGAGCTGCTTAAATTCGGGAATACAGAGGAGGTGCCCTCCTTTCAGAGCAGCCAGGAGGAGGCACGCCTCTCTTGGTTTGCTGCTTTGTGCTGCCACCTAGTGTCCCCAAACCTTAAAATACCTTATCCTAGAGGGGAACCACATTTCATTCATTGTTTTCATTCACTGATTCCTTTAATCTTTTGGCAAAAATATAGGAATTCTTCCCTCTGACCAATTATGGAGCAAGCGACCCCATCCCTCTGCTCGTTTCTAGGTATCCCTGCTTTCATGGTGCTCTCTTCCTTTTTCTCCCTGGAGTTTAAAGAGACTCCAGCCTTTCCCCTCTAAATATTCCAGATAACTTGAATTCCAATACCTCTCGCTATGGTTCAAACACATTCTTCATTGCTAGCAGAAGTGGAAGCAAGGTGCTCCGCAGTCCCTTTCTAACGGTGGGTTTCTGACCCAAGGCACAGGATTGACACACATGGAGAGTGTCCGCTGAAAGGAGAGGAGAAGGGAGAAATGGCACAGTACAGGATTAAACACAGGTATAAGCTTTTTGGCACTTTACAGTTAATAAATAGTGTTGATATGTGGCAGGATATTTAATTTTTAGAGCAACCTAGTGAGACTCATAGGACAGATGAAGAAACTGATGCTAAACAAAGCTGAGCAGTTAAACCCTGGCTGGTGTAGCTCAGTGGATTGAGTGCTGGCCTGTGAATCAAAGAGCTGGCAGTTGGAGTCACAGTCAGGGCACATGCCTGGGTTGCCAGCCAGGTCCCCAATGGGGGCTGCTCAAGAAGCAACCACATATTGATGTTTCTCTCGCTCTCCTTCCCTTCCCCTCTCTCTAAAAATAAATAAATTATATATATATATATTTTTTTTTTAAGTTGAGCCCTGGCTGATGTGGCTCAATGGATTGGGTTCCAGCCTGAGCACCAAAAGGTCACTAGTTCGATTCCCAGTCAGGGCACATGCCTGGGTTGCAGGCCAGGTCCCCAGTAGGGGGCACACAAGAGGCAACCACACATTGATGTTTCTCTCCCTCTCTCCTTTCCCCTCTGTCTAAAAATATATAAATAAATAAAATCTTTTTTTAAAAAGTGGAGCCCTGGCTGATGTGGCTCAACGGATTGAGTTCCAGCCTGAGAACCAAAAGGTTGCTAGTTCGATTCCCAGTCAGGGCACATTCCTGGGTTGCCAGCCAGGTCCCAAATAGGGGACGAGTGAGAGGCAACCAATACATGTTTCTCTTCCACGTTGATGTTTCTCTCCCTCTGTTTCTTCCTCCCTTGCCCTTTCTATAAAAATAAATAAATAAAATCTTTAAAAATAAAAAATAAGTCGAGCAGTTTGTAGCTAATTAGTGGCAAAGCTGAGTGAGCTACAGGTCTCCTGGTTCCTGTTCAGGATACATTCCTTTAGAGCAGGCTGTCTGAAAAAAGCAAATGGAAGTGTAGAATTAGAGAGCCTATGTCTGCGGGGAGGAGGAGGAGGAGGACACAGGGAGACAGCGGCGGTGGCATTATGAAACAGCACATTGTAGAGCAATGTGCCCCAAAGCGGGTGCAGCCTGGAGACTCAGGCGGACTTTTCTTCCTGCAGGATTGGAACTTCTTCTGTGGCACAAACGCGCCTCCTAGTGGTCGTGCCCGGCTATGGCAATGTCCTCCTCCGCACAGGAGGAGAGGAAGGGAGGAAGGGAGGAAGGAGAGGGGCTGGAGGTAAGCAAGGAGTGTCATTTACCCCACACTGTTGTGAATTTCCAAAAATGGTGGGCACGTTCATATTAAAGTATAAATAGATAAAATCGTTTGAATGTATTTTATGTATTCTTTCTCTTACTACAATACCTAGCATTTATTAAGCTCTAATCTTTGCTAGGCACTGCTCTAGGTGATTTGCTTACATTATATTTATTTCTCAAAACTCACAGAGACTCCGAGAAACATTAAGTAACTGTGCCAAGTTCCAGAGGTAGTAAACAGAGAGGCCAGAGCCTGAACCCAGATCCACATGACTCCAACGCAGGGAACATGGTTTATTTGTGTTCCTTCAGAATAGGCTGACTGCGTAAAAGTAAGCAAAGTTTATTTACGTCAGAATCCAGTGGAAAAAAAATAATCTCTCTTCTTAGGGGTAGTTCTGGTCCAGTCCAGCTTGCAGGAACGACTTCTGCCTCCGAGGCAATTTTGTTCGGAAACACAGCGCAGCAGCTCACCTGACAGAGCCTAGAACGAAGAAGTTGAAGGACTGACAAGCATGGGCCAACGGCTCGACTGGGTCAAGTCAGTCAAACTAAGACTGGTGCACAGCACACGCCTACTTTAGAGACTGTCTAGTGGGGGTAACATGGGAGATGTAAAGATGGCCAAGCAGTCCACACCCTGGAGAATGTGCGAGACCAGTGGAGCAGACACACGTTTTTATAAGACTATCTCTGACATAAGGAAAAGTATGATAAAGAAAGGCAAAAAATACTAAGGGTGGGAGATGGAAGAGGTAGAACTAAATGTCTCCTTGGAGGATTTGGGCTTTTTAAAAAAGATTTTAATTTTAGAGAGGGAAGGGAGGGGGAAAGAAAGAGAGAAACACCAATGTGTGGTTGCGTCTCATGCATTCCCCACCAGGGAACCTGGCCCGAAACCCAGGCGCGCTCCTCAACTGAGAATTGAACCAGCAACCCTCTGGTTCTCAGGCTGACACTCAGTCCACTGAGCCACACCAGCCAGGGGCTGGAAGGATTTCATAATAGAAGAGGTGGCATGTGAACTGGGCTTTAAGTGTGGATAAGATCTCAACAGACACAAATGGGGGGGGGGAATAGATAAAAAAGAAAGGGAATTGCAAAGGGAAGCAATAGCAAGAACAAAGACAGGGGTGGGGTGGGAAGCAGGGTGTGTAGAAGACCTGTTCTCAACCAGATGGAATGGACGGTCCACAAGGGCACTGGAGGGATGAGAGGCTGGCATTGGAGGGTGGAGAACCTTGGATGCCAAGGTAAACAGTTCAACTTCATTCAGCACCAAGAGACATTTATAATTTTTACTTGCAAGGAGTGATATATTTAAAACTGTGCTTTAGAATGAAATCTTGCAGTTATGGTTGAAGAGGTTTAGCTAATTTCCAGGCAAAAAAGAGCAGAGCCTCACCTAAGGAATTAGTGTAGGGCAGGCAGACAGGAGGCAGATGTGCAGGGACCTAGAAACTGGCTGGATGTGTACAAAGGAGCAAGAAGGAAGAGACTGAGTGGTGCAATACCACACAGAGGCTTTAGCCTCTAACAAGACTCATTGAATACCGCCACTTTCTAGTAGTTTCCTCATAGTAACGATGGGAATAGGAAATCTGCCTGAGGATTTGATTATGTATGGAAAGCACCTGGTATATAGCAGGTACTCAGTACATGGTAGCTCTTAGATTATGGTTTTGAGCACGATGACTAGGAGTGTGGTGACAGCATTAACTGAACTGGGAAGCACGGAGGGAGAAGCAGGTTTTCTTGAGTGTGTTGTGGGGCAGGGTTGTTGGCTGACAAACTCCATTTGGGACGTATGGAATCCAAGGATCACATCCAGGTGGAGCTGTCTAGCAGTGAGCTGCATAACTTGGGTCTGGAATTCAGGAGAGAAGCTGTGAATCATCAATGTAAAGGAAATCACTGAAGCCACAGAAGTAAGTGAGAAAATCCAAAGAGAGATGAGGCTTGGGGCACACAATCATGCAGCCTCACAGACGCTGTTCTGACAGGAGAACCAGAAGAGGGCAGCCTCAGGATAGAGGGCGTGGTCCTGAGTCAGAAGTGCAGGGGCAAAGAAGTGAGGAAGAGAGCAGAGACCCAGATTTCCACTATGGCTTCGAGGTGGCTCGGGATAGCTGGGTTAGAATACAGAGAAGTCAACGAGAGTCAATAAACACTTTTTTTTTTTAAGTTTTTTTTAAAAGATGTTATTTATTTTTAGAGAGAGGGAAAGGGACAGAAAAAGAGAAGGAGAGAAACACTCATGTGTGAGAGATACATTAATCTGTCGCCTCTTGCATGCCCCCAACTGGGGACCCAGCTCAACACCTAGGCATGTGTCCTGATTGGGAATCAAACCTGTGACATTTTGGTTTGCAGGCTGGCACTCAATCCACTGAGCCACACCAGCCAGGGGCTCAACAGACACTTCTTCTTCTTTTTAAAAATATTTTATTTATTTATTTTTAGAGAAGGGAAGGGAGGGAGAAAGAGAGGGAAATACCAATGAGTGGTTGCCTGTTGCGCACCCCCTACTGGGGACCTGGCCCACAACCCAGGAATGGGCCCTGACTGGGAATGGGGCTGGTGCCCCTTTGGTTCACAGGCGGGCACTCAATCCACTGAGCCACACCAGGTAGGGCTTCCAACTCCTTCAGCTGAAATAGCCCTTTCAAAAGTCACCAAGAATCTCCTTATCTTAAAATCTAATGGGTTTCATTTGGCCAACACCGTCTTCCATCTTTCTGCAAATTTGATGATGCTGACCATCCTTCTTTCTTGAAAACACTTTCCACTTTGGCTCAATAAACATGGATGGAACACTTCTTAGTTAGGTGATTAAAAAAAAAAGGATAATACTTTATGTCTGAGTGTGAGAAGTTTTACCCAGCTGGAACATTTCAACGAATTTAGCAACAGAGACTTAGCCCTGGTCAGAAAGGTTTTAATGGATTGGTGGAAGCTAACCTTAAACTACAGTGAGTGAAGCCAACTCAAGTGAGAACTGAAACAGCAACTGCAATTATTCTGTTAAGAAATTTGTTAGAGAAGGGAAAAAGAGAGAAAGAACTTTCTAAAAAGTCCCTTTAAGGAATTATAGGAGAATGGAGCAGTGTTTTTAGAATGTGGAGGCTTTGGCATGTTCTGAGATTAAAGGAAAGATGCAAGTAGAAAGGGAGAAGTTGAAAAGGGAGGGGAGTAAGGGGGCAATCGATTGGGCAAAGTCCTGCAAGAACGAGAAGGGTCAGGACTGGTATCATAGGACTGGTGTGAACAGAGACAGGAAAGCCTTCCCCTAAAACTGTACGTAAGCCTGCATAACCGAGGGCGAGAAAGGAGCTCCTCTTTGGTGTCATGCAACAGAGATTAGAGACTCGTGGCCCAACAAATCTGGCCTACAGGTGTAGGGTTTTATTTTTATTTTTTTACCTGCATAGAGTCTTTAAAGAATCTGAATTGGTTGTCAACTTTTAAAAAATCATGAGATTTCAAATAAAAACTGGATTTCCAGTTTCCTCTTATAAACTAGAAGATATGGCAACACATACATTGGTAACACAAGATGGCTGACTTCTTTAGACGGGCCGTGCATGGCCTCTCCAGGCTCCACCACTCCCTCGCACACACCGCAGGCCCACCTCGCTCGTTCGCCTTATTCTCCCGGCTCCTTTACGCATCCGAATGTGTCGCCCCTGCCATGATTATCTCTCTTACTTCTCAGACTGATCCCTCCACACCACTTTCAATCGTTTCTCTTTCCTGTGTTGCTCCTGTTCTTAATCTTTTCCCCCCACACTCTCCTTTTGAAAACTTGTTCAACTCTCACATCTATGAGATTACTTGCAACTCAATATTATAAAATCATTGAATATTGGAGTTGGAAAGGAATTTAGAGATCAGATAGTTTAATCCTCTCAATCCGTAGGCCATAGCTAGATAACTGAATTCTATCACTCAAAAGAACTTTAAATATTAACTAGCTTAATTCGAAAACATGAAAATTTCGGTCTCGGAGAAATTAACAATGGAGATAGAAACGTGGGTAAGACAGGGCTTCTTTCAGAGAACTCGCTTCTAGCACACGCTTCTAGCACACAAAGTAAGACATGGGAAGTCATATGATGGGGAAAGAACATCATATGGGACAACAGAGGAAAACAGAGTTCCAGTGATGGATGTATCTCTATATTTAACTATATGAGTAGATTTAACTAGATCTTGAGAAGGAGATTGTGCACATTTTTGTTGTATGTGTATGTTTTTTAATATATGAGGAAATAGATTAAGTGACTTGTCCAAAGTGAAACTGTTAATTAAAGACAAGGCCATGTCTAGAAATCAGGTATTCTAACTTAAACTCCAGTGTTCTTTCTCTTACATCTCAGTGTACCTTCAGTCCTTATTTCTCCTCAGCACTATCCTGTGTTTTCAGCTGCCTGCTAGGCATTTCTAAATGAATGTCCATCTGCTACTGTTTTACCTAGTAAGCCGCACAACCAGTCTCCCAGTTGGGATGGATCAACAACAACAGTTCACACAGACTACAACATACAACAATTCACACAGCAACAAATACAACACACTTCCTGCATATTTCTGGCAATAGGTCCTAACTTCAAAATGTCTCCTTTATCCAGGCATTTCTTTGGTGACCACTTTCACTACCCAGGTGGAGAGCCTTATTATCTTAATACCGGTTTTGTCTTCATTCTCTGATAAATTCATACAGCCTTAACACTGAAAAGAACCTTAGAGGTTACCTACATCCAACCTCCACCCAAAGAGAGAATAGTACTCCTGTACCTGAGAGTGGTCAGCCAGCTGCTGTGCAGGGTCCTCAAGTACTTTCAGGGCAGCCTGTTTCGCTATGAGACACCCATGTAATTAGCAAGTTCAGTTACTTACCCGCTGAACAAATGTTTACTGACCTCATTCCCTGTTGCAGGTACAAGGCTAGGCACACGGGAGAGTTAACTGCACAGGGCTCCCCGTTGGCCTCCTGCATTCGCACCTTTCCTGTCTTGGTTCACAGGCCTTAAGTAACTTTCAGCGGTTTCTTCATCTCTAATGTAAAGATAATATCTTACAGGGCTGTTCTGAAGAAAAACTTGTATGTGTAGAAATGCTCTGGAAACCAAGTGTAATGTATAGGTAAGGCTTTCTCAATGGAAAGTGGAAAGGCAGATAAAGCGCTTCTCAGATAAGGCCAAGTTAAAGGAGTTCATCATCATCAAGCCCTTATTATATAAAACGTTAAAGGGACTTACCTAAGAAAAAGAAGATAAAAAATATGATCTGTAAAAAGACAGCCAACTCACAGCTATTAACAACCACACCTAAAACAAAAGCAAACTAAACAAACAATAGAACAGGAACAGAACCACAGAAATGGAGATGACATGGAGGGTTAGCAACAGGGGAGTGGGAGGAGGAGAGAGGGGAAAAGGTACAGAGAATAAGTAGCATAGATGGTAGGTAGAAAATAGACAGGGGGAAGGGCAAGAATAGTTTGGGAAATGTAGAAGCTAAAGAACTTATGACACATGGACATGAACTAAAGGGGGGAATGTGGGTGGGGGGTGCAGAGTGGAGGGGAATGAAGGGGGGAATGGGACAACTGTAATAGCATAATCAATAAAAT
The DNA here is from genome assembly GCA_004027475.1 of Anoura caudifer. Taxonomy (NCBI): domain Eukaryota; kingdom Metazoa; phylum Chordata; class Mammalia; order Chiroptera; family Phyllostomidae; genus Anoura; species Anoura caudifer. The sequence continues at coordinate 12,947 of PVKU01006278.1, forward strand.
AAAAATAAATTTTCTAAAAAGAAAAACAAAAAAAGTTTTAGTACAGTCCCGTTCATGTGTATCTACGTTAACACACCTTTGAAATGCCAGGAGAAATACCCCTCCAAGGGATATGAACTATCCAAGGGATAATTAACCCTCAAGAGAGCAGAAATCTTGTTGACTATTTAAAAATCCAACCCCAGCCTTGCTTTCTCCCACCGTATTAATTTCAAATGTGTGAAAGATGCTGTAAAACTATTATTTTCTGGAACATTTGAGATCTTGCTTTCCAGCATATGTCAGTTTGGCTCAAAAAACTCATAAAATTCTCCACAGGTCTAGATGTTTCTTACATGGACAGGCTTGGCAAACTGAGAAGTGTCATCATCAAATTAATATTCACGTTACTGTTGGCCCAGAGGGGTCTCTGTGCAAACACCCAGACTAATGGCTCTGGCTGTTTGGGGATGGTCGTGTGGTCCCTGAGGGCAGCTACCGAAATCCGTCCATTGTTACGGATCCACCAGGCAAAGCCAGGTCCGACACAGTGTTGGAGGTTAGACTTCTGAGGAAACTACCAGGAAGACAGAGGGCGCTATACACCCCTCAAACTGGGCAGAGAAGAGGTTACATCCACGCATGCGAGCCTCCTCTGTTCAGGCCTTGGCGAGACCCAGCCAAAATTGGTTCGCTGTCCTGTTCCCACCCCCACCCACCACTCCGCCACATAGGGGCTCAATCTTTTGTGTAGGCATGCGTCTTTCTCAGGTTGCGGTTGGCTGATTTCCCTACCCGTCATTAGAAGAGCCAATGAAGTGAGCCGCAAGATCCACCGCCCCTCCCCTCCGGCGGGACGTTGGGACTGGGTTTGGGTCTTTGCACCCCTGCAGTTGTGGACAATTAGATTGAGGATTCTGTTTTGTGCGGGCAGTAGGCTAGGAAGTGTTGGTTCACTGGCTGCCAGAAGACCCCATTCTTTGTCATGCCATAGCCGGCCGGTGAAGGGGGAGTAAAGGGGGGTCGGTATAAAGGGCGACTGGTTCAACGACTTCTGGCCGTGTCAGAGCGGTAGTCGCCTGCCAACTTCTGCTGAGGCGCTTTGGAATGGTGCTCTTCGCCTTTTGGCACCGTACGGTCTAGAGGGGCAGGTTAGACCAGTGCCTTTATTGCCTTCTCTCCCCCTACTTCCCCTTCGCCTTAGATGGAGATATTTTTCTTCTCCATCCCTGAACGGCCTCGCCATCCCCAAACGTCCCTGGCTGGCGGCACACTGATTGGGCGGAATCCACCACTCCCAGTTGAGGGTAGTGACTGGCAAGGGGACGGCGTCACGGTCACGTGAGGGCGGGGCTTATCAGGCGTGTGAATTCCCCACTCCCTTTCGAGTCTGCGGTGTAGGTCACCTGCTTTTATTACGCACGTGGTGGCAGCTGCGCAGTAAATAGGATTGAGTCTGGGCAACCACGCTGCTGCGAAGGCAGAGACTGCACTTTACGAAAGACCAAACTGCCTGAGCGAGGCCCAAGAGCTGTAAACACATGGAAAGGAGTCCAAAACAAAGGAGGAGGGATGTTAAATACATACAAGTCCGACTGGAAGCAGTAAATCCAGGGGCCTCAGGCTGATTTGAACTACATCTATGGAGGAACTCCTGAAGCTCTGTGGGAAGAACCTGTAAGTCACCTCCTCTTTGCACCTTCAGGTTTACCAACTGTAAAATACACACTCAGGTATCTGGTCTATAGAACCAGACGTGTCCCTTAGCTGGGCAATAACCCAGAATTATTTAACTGCAAACATGTATGAGCTCCAGTAGGAGCCACTTTGGAGCCTGGAGTAGGGTCGCCTTATGCCCCTTTCACATCTGCTAGCCATTCCTAAAACAAGTTTCCACAGTCACAAGCATGGAAAAATTACTCAACCCATGGAACTGAGGGGTGAGTCAGAAGAAAATGAAGTACAGAGAACTGGCCTGGTCTCCTTAGCTGGAACACTCAGATGGTACCCTTGCTTCCTGCCTTCCAAGAGCCACCTCTTTGAGAGGTAGGAGCCCAGTAGGTACTAAATCTAAGTGAATAGCTAAGCCCAGGAAATTGGAACCCACACTCCTTTTCAGCCTAATTGGGTCTGGTGCTCCTGGAGCTGGAAAGTAGAAGATGCAGAAAACCATGCCCTTGAGGGGAAAAAAAAATCCTTCGGGTTTGTAGCACTCCAGTTTATAACTGTATTTGCACATGCATCATCTCATTTTAGTTTGAACACACATTGTATGCCAGGCACTGAGCTAGACACAAAGGGATGAGGCAGTTTTGTTGTTTATCTTTAGAGAGAGGGAGAGGGAGGGAGGGAGGGAGAGAAACATCGATGTAAAGAGATGCCTCTTGCACTCCCCCAACCGAGGACCTGGCCCACAACTCAGGCATGTGCCCTGCCTGGGAATCGAACAGGTGACCTTTTGGTTTGCAGGGTGGCACTCAGTCCACTGAGCCACACCAGCCAGGCCAGCGGTGTGTTTTTTAGAGGAGTTTTCAATCCAATTTTAGAGAGAAAATTGAAACTAGTACCCACATTTTCAGGAAACATGAAGCAGGTGCTATAAAGAAGGGACAGATTCCTAACACTCATTAGAGATAACACAGCCTTCTGGGTAGGACAGAGGAGGGAAAAGTTGTAGAAACGAAACCCCGAGTAAGAGGAAAGGTTTTAAAGACAGAAACAGGGGTGTACAGCAGTTTAGACCTTACCCAAGTAAGCTCATCTATTTTCATAAATGACAAGTAGCAGCAATAGAAATAACAACACTTACTGAGCATTTAATATATGGGTCAGGAATGGTTTTAATTTATACATGTCATTTATTTAAGTCTCACAGCAACCCACTTTACCCAGGAAGCAACTGAGGCATGGAGAGGGCTGATGTCTCGCAAGTCTACTAGGCAGTTCCTCCTGAGTATCTTCCAGGTACCTAGTAAAGTGTCAGCTGCCCTGGCTGGTGTGGCTCAGTGGGTTGAGCACCATTCTGTGGACTGAAAGTTCACTGGTTCGATGCCCAGTCAGGGCATATGCCTGGGTTGTGGACCAGGTCCCCAGCTGGGAGCTTGCGAGAGGCAACTAATCTGTTTCTCTCCTTCCTTTCCCATCTCTCTAAAATAAATACATAAATAAATAATTTAAGTGTCCTCTTCCCTTATCAAAAGAAAACCAATGACCGACCTCTAGGCTTGCGCTGGGTTTCTGGCCTTTAAAACCCTATCTTCCTAAGGCTCCCACACAATCCTGACCCAACCACCATGCCTAACCTTGCAACTACCTCTGGGGAGCAAAGCACCCCTTCTCCCCTTTGATGCCCCGAAGGATGCACCAGTGAGCTTCCCCTGATTTCCAACTCAGTTCATCTAAAATCCCAGGATATAGCTGGTGGCCCTGTCTGGAGCCACAGCACCCACCAGCCAGTCAGTCCAAGCACAGCTTTGGGAGTCATGGACCCTCCTCCCTTCCCTTCTCTACCTTCACCAGCAGTTTCCAAGTCCTGTTATTCTGCCTCTCAATATCTCCTAAGTTTATCCTCTCCGTTGTCAAGGACCCTGACTGGGCCTCAATTTTGCATTCCTTCCAGCTGTATTTCTGCAGTACTGAGCGCGAGGGTAGTACTAGCAGAACTGTCTGAAACGCAAGTGTGATCCAGTACATGCTCTATCTAAAGTCCTTTGATGACCAGATGTATACAGAATAAAGTCCCTATTATGGCAATCAACGCTCTTCACAACGAGGCTTCTGCCTTCCTTTCCTCGTCAGCTTTATCTGCTATTCCTTTGGCCGGCTCACAGCATTGGATTTCCTGAATGCATCATTTTCTCCACACCTCACATGCTACTCCTGCTATTGGGAATGCCTTTCCTGCCCTCATTTGCCCAGGAAATGCCATGTTTTCAAAATCCAGCTCAAACACTTCCTTGAAGGAAACCCTCTGATCTCCACCGGCTTGGGTTTGAGCATACCTCATCTCTGCTCCCACAGCCGACTTAGATCCGTCCTTTACGACACTTAGCAGATTGGTGACTCAAGTGTTAACAGTTGGTTCCCTTGGCTCTTGTCCCCACTGGACTGAATTGCTGCGAAGCAGGAGCTGCCTCGCTCCTCTCCGTATCCCTGGTGCCTAACAAAGGATTTCACAGAGCAGGTGCTTAATACATACATGTTTGTTGCATTTGAGACAGAAGGATGACATGAGCAAAGATACCAAGGATGTCTAGGAATGGAATGGGCTGCTTGGCCAATCTGAGTCCAAGGGATGTGCAGCAGGGATGTGTGGGCTAAGCCTGGAAGAGGTTATTTTGGTTCTTTGAAGGCCCTGGGAGCCAGGCTGAGAAGTTTGGGCTTTATATGGTAGGTACTGGAGAACACTGAGGTGTTAGATGATCAGAACTGTGCCAAAGACAGGAGGATGAACTGGAGAAGGGGGAGGAGGGGATCAGAGAAAACAGGCAGCTATCTCACAGCTTATTAAACAGCAGCTCGGGGAGTGCTGGTTGGTGTGGCTCAGTGGACTGAGCACTGGCCTGAACCAAAACCTTACAGGTTTGATTCCCAGTCAGGGCACATGCCTGGGTTGTGAACCGGGTCCCCAGTTGGGGGCATGCGAGAGGCAACTGATTGATGCATATATCACATATCAATGTTTCCCTCCCTCCCTTCCCTTCTCTCTAAATAAAATAATAATAAGCAGCAGCAGCTCAGGGAGATTACAACTGCCCAAGGCCACACAGCTGCTAAATGGCAGAACTAGGAGCTGAACCAGTTCTGGACTATGTCAAGTTCAGAGAGCTGTACCTCACCACAGGGGCTGTCAGCAGATGGGGCTCCAAGGTTGCCCAAGTATGAATGGATAATCCATTTGTCAGGACAGGACAGGTTCTATTGCAGACACAATACCCAAATCACTGGCTGAACACATTTATTTTCTATTCACACAAAGCCCACCGGTGGTGCTGGACCACACCTGAAGGCAGCTTAGCAATCCAGGCTGCTTTGATGTGCTCCATAGTTCCCACAACAGGGAAAGAACACGTTGTACATCATGTGCTAGCTTTACTTTGGAAGTTTTACTGGTCATACATACCAACCATGACTCAATGCGAGCAGACCAAACAAGAGCATGAGAATCACACTGAGGTAACTGGATGCCATCTTTAAGACTGACACCACAAGCAGCCGGCAGGGAGCCTCATCTGGAGCATGGTACCTTCCTAACCCTTTCCTGCTCAGCTCATCTTTCATCTCTGCTCCAGCTGAGGGAGAAGCAAGGTGAAGTTTACAATGACCCTGAGAGGGAGGCAGATTGCCCCCATTTGCAGATGAGGGAACCCAAGGCACAAGGACATTCTGCCACTTGCAAGATCCCATGTGTCCTTGCATCAACTGGCATGTGCAGCAACCAAAGCATGAACCACACAGTGTGGACTTCAGGCATTTGCAAGCCTGTCTCTATCACTATACACTGGCCTCTTGCACTCCACCTTTGCTTCTGCAGCACCTAGCATGGGCCTCGTACAGAGGAGTGGCCAACCCGGTGGCCAAGCCCTTGCGCCTGCTCATAGCATAGCTGTGCAGGATGCGGGGAGGCAGGGGCTAGAGTCGCCTGCCCCTAAGGGAGTCAGGTGGGAAGGCCCTTTGGGGTATGTGAAGAGAGTATGGAGAGGCTCCTGGGCACTGCTGAAGTGCCGCTAAAGAGCAGGTGCCCCTGCTGGACTGAGCTCTGTGGGGACCACTATGAAGGTGGAATCCATCCGTGCCTAACAGTGCCTGGGCAAGTTCCTGTTGTGGCAAAGCTTTTGGTAGCCAAAGGTTCCCTACCACACTGTTGCCTTACTGCGCACCGTCCTGCTCTGGGCCTGGCCTTGAGAGTGATTTCTGTTTCCCTTGTGTGTGTCCCAGGGTCCCTCCTATGGCTCTTAACAGGACGACTTTCCCCAGTCCTGGGGCTGCCCCTGCCTCTGACAGAGCACCTGAAAGAAATTCTCACCTGAAACCCCACCTCAGTCACCTGAAAAGTGTGCACCCTGAAGGCTAACGCCACTCTTGCCCGCTGACAGGATGCCTGGCCTCTCACCCTGGTTGAGCCACAGAGTCCCTCCTTCCCTCCTCAGCCGACCGCACCAGAGAAACCAGAACCCAAGCCAAAGTATCAGAAACGTGTATTTTTTTCTTTTAATAGTAAACCTCTTTACAACAAATATAGTGAAAGAGTTTTCCAACAAAACTCAGAATATCGAGGACTTTTTCTTTTCTTATTGTGTAGAATACTAAGAAAGCATCACCATACAGCACGAAAAGAAATATTGAAAACAAATCAACAGCCACACACTTGGACTCGCCCTGCCCAGGACCCAGGAGGAACCCCAGGAGTGTGGGTGATTGTCGGGTTTGGGGGTGGGGTACCTCCATGGCCTGTCCCCTTCCTCCCTCTGGGACTTGAATGGGGAAGACAGAGAGAATCCAGATTCCCCATGTAACATTCCAGCACCCCTCCCCCAATACAAATCCCATTTCTTGTATCAACTGTTTAGGGGACGGAGAGAGGTGGCAGAGGGGAGAACAGAGGAGTTCCCAGGCTCCCTGTCTCCTCTCCTCCATGAAAGCCTAAATTCACCCCCACCCCACCCCAGGGGATTCCAAAGAATCAGTTAAAAATATATAGATATAGATATTTCTAGATACACTTTTACATCATTTCTGTCTCTCCAAACAAATAAATAATCATTATGAGAAGGTGCATTATTTCCTTCCTGTCTAAGATGGGGAGGGCTGGATAAGAGTCAGGGGTCAGTCTCGCTGCATTGAGTGCACTGCTGGGGGAAGGGGAAATGGGGTGTTGAATTGGGGTGGGTGGGAATCCTCTTGCCCACTGTCCCTGAAAGCTGTGGGAAACCTGGGGGGGAGAGAAACATTGGATGACTCCAGTGATTACTTTGGCAAATGCCCGGTTATTCGGAGGAAGGAGTGGGTGGAGGCAAATTTGGCTTGTGAGAGGAGGAAGAAATGAAGTCCACACTTGAGGTCTGGGTTCCCAGGGACCCTTCATCTGGCCGGCCAGGAGCCCCTATCCCCAAGAGAATTCTTGGGGTACTGAATTGCAGAAATGTCACATATTCACTCACAGACCACCGCCTGCCCCTAGGGATAGAGAAGAAAGTATACACACACATCCACACATGGTAATCAAAAGCCAGGTTTGCCGTTAAAGGCAGAGGGCAAAACTGGTAAATATTGCACCATGAATTGCAGGGGCCCTCACCCTCACCCCATGTTTAATGGTGGCCAAACCCAGCCTAGAAAGGTGGACAGACTGATGGCGGGAATAGCCTGAGAAGGGGAGGCCAGTCATTCAATGTTTATTGAGCACCTATCATTCAACCAACCATTCACCCGTTTAGCATTTACTGAGCGCCAACTATGTGCCAGGCACTGGGCAAGGCTCCGGGGATGCACACACATAGGACTACATCCTGTCTTTCACGGCCCTGATCAAGTCTCACTGATCCTTGAAACTCCCTCTAGGAACTTGCAGGAAGACTGAACAGGCTGTGAGGTGGGGGTAAGGGTGTAAGGACGGTTCACTGATCAGGTAAGGAAAAAGCTTTAGGGAGGAAGAGGAACTTGACTTTTACCCTGAAAGCAGGCCTGGAGTGAGGAAAAGAGGAAATTCCAGGGAAGGGGTTGCATGTACAGGTGTGGGTTCTGGGTACACAACTGTGTGTGGAGGCTGGGAGAGGCAGGGCTGCAGGGAGAAGCAAAGAGGACCAACTGCTAGATCCTTTCTGACTGAAAGGCAAAAACAGCAGAGTTGAAAGTGAGAACAGGTGAAGGAGCGGGGCATAAGGAGTAGAGAGCTCAGGGAGGAGGGTCATGGAGCTGGAGGCCAGGGCTGTGTGGCTGCATCAGCCACCTGTCCCTCTGTAAACACGTACCCAGGCACATGCTTACATGCACACACACAGATGCCCTCAGAGCTCAATTCGCCCAAAGACTCGTGTGTATGCCCAGACGGGCTCAGAGACCCACACGACCATACACACACACAAGTACAAAAGGACACTGGGTTATACAAATACCAAATGTCTTCATGAATACACTAGGTACCTGTGCAGCCACACACCTCCCTCTGCTTCTGGTTCCTTCCCTGCTTCATGTTGGAATACTGCTAGTGGCTGGGTCATAGAGGTGGGCAAGACAGTCACCTGGCACAAAACTAGGCCTTGTCTACTCTGCTTTGAGCCCACCAGGATGAAACCCCAAAGGAGTGCTGCACCCCCTGGGCAGAGGAGCTGGGCTTATGTGAAGGAGCGGGGAAAGACCCCAGAGTGCTTGCCCATGCACCTTAGGGTGAGGGTGGTGTGGATCACGGGCTTGGGGCCTGCACCCTCCAGTCTGATCTGTCATCCAGCCTGAGGTCTCAGGACCTGGGGAGGCAGCAGAGAGGGGCAGGCTAGGGGAGAAGAGGAGCAAGAACAACAGCAGAAGAACCTCATCTGTACAGTACGGGCGTTTGAATCATTATTATTACAATATACTTTGACAAAAATAGAATCTCATTTCATATCAATACAACAACAACAACAACAACAAAAAAAAAAACAGTTCCTGGACTGTTACACTGCTAACGTTTTCCAAAGGTTGCTATTTACAATTACAGTAGCCAAGAGGGAAAGTAGGATGTGGCCTGGGGGTGGTGGGACAGGAGGTAGCCAGACAATGAGGGTGCCAAGAGCAGGAAGGTGGGGTACACAGCGGTTCGGGAGTGGAAGGAGCAGGGAAGAGGGCTGGCGAGAGGGGCCAAGGAGGAAAGAAGGGAGACAGGCCTTCTGCAAACCTCCCAGTCCCCTCTCCCATCCTCACGACCCCATCCCAGCAACCACTCCTCTGGGGATGTGTACGTGCAAGGAAGAGCAAGTCCCCTCACTCAAACTTGCCTGTGGATGCAAGGGTTCCAGTCCTCAGGCACCACGGAGTGGCCAAGGCCCGCTCCCACTGAGTCACCTCACTCAACGTTCCTCTCCCCAGTTCTCCCTGTGCCAGCTTTCTCTTTGTGGCCAGCTTTACAGGGCTGGTGTCAACTGAGGGATAGGAAGCTATTGCACTGTGTATGTTAGAGAAAATGCTGGGAAAGGGAAGGACCCTGACTCACCCCTCGCCCCAGCCCTCTGTCCCTCCTCAGCCATCTCCTCATGGCTCTTTCTCTCCAAATGTGCTTCAGAGGGGCCCCGCCTCAAAACCTACACCCAGCCTCAGATTCCCAGACAGCCTTCCCAACCCAAAAGCTCAACCAGCACCCCCACACCTTGGAGGTACAGTCACACAAGAATCAGTGAGTATGTTGTGTGTGTGCAGGGGCACGTGGGGGCCAGGCCTGGGTACTCTGCCCCACGTGCCTGTGGCCACAAAAACAGCCCAGAAGCAGAAACCCTTTACAGAGCCTCTGCCTCACTTTCCCCTGAAACACAGACCCACCATCAAGCCAACTTTGGGGTTTTGTTGTTGGGTAGTTTTTGGTTATTTCCCTCTATCTGGGGGACGGGGTGGGAGGGCTCTGCATGCAGGGCTCGGCACCTGTCCTTTCCCAAAGGCCCATGGGCCCCACCCCCTCCTGCAGCATATGTGTACAACGTGCAAAGTGTCCCCCCCTCCCCGCAAAAAAGAGCTCCCACAGCCAGTGAAAATGGCAGGGGTGCAGAAAGGGGATGAGAGCATCCTCCTCTCCAAGGTGAGAATCCAAATTAAAAAAAATATAATATTAATAATAATATAATAATAATTATACACAAATGTAACCGTCAACAGGACATGGAGCACAAGAAAGGAAGTGGGGGTCGAGCGGGAGGAGCCCAAGACAGGGGGGTGGGCGGTGAGATTGTCAACTCTTCATCTGGGAGGCTGAGAGGAGGGGAGTGGGGATCGTCACTTTAAGGTCTGTGAAGAGAGGAGATGGAGAAGCGGGTGTGAGGGGGTGGCCCAGGCTACGGGGTGATGTGTCCCCCATGCCCTTCTCCCTGTAGGGCCAGGTTTCTAGTGGCAGGACCAGCTCTGAGGGGACACGTTATCGAGCAGTAGGACTGATGCTGAAGGAAGGGTTAGGAAATGAGCCTTTGGTGGGGGTAAAAGGGCATCAATGCTGCCCCAAAGGGGCTGACAGAAGGGCTAGCTGGCCAAAAGGCCTCTCAGGTGGGAGATAAGATACGCTGGGGGCACACGGAGCAGTCCCTGGGTATAGCAGACACTGGCAGACGGGAGGGGTGATGCTACAGTACCCAGGTGTCGAGCCGCATCCTCTTCACAGCTGAGCCTTCGGCCTCAGGCTCTGGGGCTGGGCGCAGCAGGCCTAGTGTGGGCCCGAAGTCCGCCCTTCCATCATCCCGGTCCCCCGTTTCATAGGAGCCCCCAGCTGGGCTGCTGAGACTGTCACCAGGCTCAGGGCGGGTTGCTGGGAACACAGCTGGAGGGGGAGGCGCAGGGCTGCGCTCACGGCTTGGGGACACAGGTTCCGACTTGATGCTGATGTGTGGGTGGGTGGTAACCGTGAGGGCAGCACCCACATGGGGCAGGGGGCTGCCAGGGCTGGTGACAGGAGATGGGGATGGGGCACAGGGAAAAGAAACAGAGGAGAGGAGGTGACAAAAAAAGTGATGGGCAGTGATAAGACAGAGGGTGACAGAGGACAGAGAATGAGAAGATGGGGAATGAGGGGATGAGGAAGAGACAAGGGGATGGGAACAGACAGACCAGGAAAAAGAGAGAGCCAAGTGAAGGAAAAGAAGGAAAATAAGTCGTATTAGTTCTCTATTTCATGTCACATTTTGCAGTCTGGGGTCCCCACCCCACCCCCACCCCAGGCTGGCTGGGGATGGGACTCAGGGCGGGTCTCCCAGGCTCATACCTGGGTCATTAGGGCTGCCATCTGGTGCCTCACATACTGTCCACTGATGATAAGACAACCTCAAAGGGATCCTGGCTCTCAAGAGGCCCCTCTTCTCCCCAACCCTCAACTGCCCCCTTACGGATATGTGCATGGATCCCCAGGGACTCACATTAGATTGCTGAGAGACACAGGGACCAGGTGGGGCTGCTGTTGTGGCGGCGGCTGCTGTTGCTGCTGCTGCTGCGGTGGCGGCTGCTGTTGCTGCTGCTGCTGCTGCGGCTGTGGCTGCGGCTGGGGCTGAGGCTGCGGAGGCTGCGGCTGTGGTGGCTGCTGCCAGGCGGTGACATTGCCTAGTGACAGCCCCCCAGGTGAACTGAAGGCTGGCAAGGAGGAGAGCTCCGCACCGGTCAGCTGGTAATCTGCGTGGAAGAAAGTAAGGATGAGCCTCAGTGGGAGGGAGAGGGCTAAGGTGGGGGGTGGGGGGCACCTCCAGGAGGAACATGGAGACAGAAGACATTGTTCATGATAGACGTGAATAACTGGAAGAACCCATACAAACCCAGGAAGATGGCGCTCCCAGTTCAGAAAAGCAAATCCTAATAACCATGACGTGCTGTTTTGTTTTAGTTTTTTTTTAACAGGACAAAAAGAGGTGCTGTTTTAAAAACTGTTTTTTTCTACTGTGTTAGGTATCATTTTTAGCGTGTCAATTTATAAAAAGAAAGGTAAAAAAAATAGGGATGGTCTAATATATGTTTTTCATCTCTTCAACTGCCAAGTCTTCAAGTGTCTTTCTGAAACAGAGTGGGGTTGTGGTAAATGCCAGGTGAACGGCGCAGTCAAAGCAAATCACTGTAGCGACCATTCCACCTTCTGCAAGGTCTAGAGTCTCCTAAAGAATGTCAACATGTAAGTAGCAGCCAGGGACTGAGCTGTGGGCCCAAACACACGAACACAGAGGACATGTGTCTGTCCACCAGAAAGGCCTGCCAGAGCAGAGGGGCTGGGAGAGAAACAGGTCTGGAGCCCAGCAGGCCAAGGTGCTGACCGAGGTCACCATGAGGTGTCACTCATTCATTTCCAAATTTCTGTCTCAATAAAGAAACAGTGATGTCTGCACTGTCACAGAGCAAAGAGAACCCTGAGATGCTTCACAGTCTCCACAGTACTACCACAATTCAGGTTGCTTCCTGTTTGGGACAGTTTAGAAAATGTCTCCCTTAAGGAGCATGAGGTGACTGCACTGTGGAGGGACGGCGGGGTCGGGGGACACAAGCACACCTCCCCGCTGCAGCAGCACTAGGCCACAGTGCTCTGGAGCCATCTGCTCCAGCCCCCCATCTTTATGCAGAGAAGACAGCGTTGTCTGTGCAGCACAACAGTAAGGTCACAGGCATGAACAATGAGGTCCAACTTCCTGGCTACCTCCACTTCCAGGTTGGGTGAACTCAGACCAGCTACTTACTCTCTACCAATCGGAGGCGACAATCCTGCCTGTATCACACAGCTGTTGCGAACACTGAGGTAATACATGTGAGGCATACGGACCAGTTAGCACATAGTAAATGTTCAAAGATTTACTTATTGTTGTTATTAATTTACAAATGAGGCAACTGCAATGTCAAGTTTGAGGAACTCAATACAATTAAAAAATGGGCAACGGACCTTAACAGATGCTTCTCCAAGGAGGATATACAGAGGGCCCAGAGACATGAAAAGATGCTCAGCATCACTAGCCATCAGAGAGATGCAAATTAAATAAAGCTACAATGTTATATCACCTCACATCTGTCAGAAAGGCCATCATTAACAAAGCAACAAACAAAAGTGCTGGCGAGGCTGTGGAGAAAAGGGAACCCTAGTGCACTGTTGGTGGGAGCGCAGACTGGTGCAGCCACTGTGGAAAACAGCATGGAATTTCCTCAAAAAATTAAAAATGGATCTGCTTTCTGACCCAGCAACTCCACTGCAGGGGTTATCTCCTAAGGACCCTGAAACACCAATTCAAAGGAACCTATGCACCCCAATGTTCATAGCAGCACAATTTACAATAGCCAAATGCTGGAAGCAACCTAAGTGCCCATCAGCAAATGAGTGGATCAAGAAACTGTGGTACATTTACACAATGGAATACTACTCCATAGAAAGAAATAAGCAACTCCTATCTTTTGCAACAGCAAGGGCAGAACTGGAGAATATTATGCTAAGTGACATAAGCCAGTTGTTGAAAGACAAATACCATATGATTTCACTTATAAGAGAATTCTAATGAGCAAAATAAACTAATGATCAAAACAAACTAACGATCAAAACAAAACCAGAGGCATGGAAACATGGAACAGACTGACAGTGGCCAGAGGGGAGGAGGCAGAGGGATAATGGTGGAGAGAAGCGGAAGGGACTAGTCAAAGAACACGTATCAATGACCCATGGACATGGACAACGGTGTGGGGACTAACTGTGGGAGAGGGGATGGGCTGGGTGGAGGAGGACGAAGGGGCAAAAAAAATCAAGACAACTGTAACAGAACAACAATAAAAAAAAATTTAAGGAACTCATTGCAGGTCACGGAGAAAGCCAATAGCAGAGCGAAGACAAGATCCCAGACTCTTTATTACCTTTAAATCTCACCCTAGAGATGGCCCATGTTCGCCTCTGGCCTCATAATGTTAGCCAGGAGCTTTGAGATACTCACCGGTATATCTAAAAAGCAGAGCAAGGTCAGAAAGGGGCCCCTAGCACCAACTGTCTCTAACACTCATTTAACAATCAAGGAAGCCAATCACAGAACACTGCATCACCTGCCCGAAGTCCCCCAGTAAGGGAATCGTTGAGACTCAACTCCCAGCCCCCCACCTTCCCAGCACACTCTAGCCCCATCTACCTGGAGACCTGCTGCCCCAAGAGGCTTGGCTCTTCTTAGATAAGAGGAACATGACCTGCAGGCCACCTGGCAGCCCACCTGGTCTGCGTCTAGCGTGACCACAGACAGACCTCTGCAGCCAGTGTCAGCAAGGGGCCAGGCCTGTTCCTTACCTAAGACATGGCCATAGACAGATCCACCACAGCCAGAACCTGACCTGGGGCCAAGGACTGTAAACAGTAAATAACTAAGCAGTAATGTGTTCGTTAGGGTTTTGTCTATGTACCTATAGTCAGTCACCTGAAAACGCTGCTGCTAGTGTGTTGCACTGTTGGTGGGAATGCAGACTGGTGCAGCCACTGTGGAAGACAGTACAGAATTTCCTCCAAAAAACTAAAAATGAAATTACCTTTTGACCTGGCAATTCCACTGCGGGGATTATACTCTAAGAATCCTGAAACATCAATTCAAAAGAACCTATGCACCCCAATGTTCATAGCAGCACAATTTACAATAGCCAAGTGCTGAAAACAGCCTAGGGCTCATCAGTAAATGAGTGGCTCAAAAAACTATGGTACATCTACGCAATGGAATTCTATGCAGCAGAACGAAAGATGTAGCTCCTACCCTTCATGACAGCATGGGGAGAACTGGAGAGCATTATGCTAAGTGAAATAAGCCAGGTGGTGAAAGACAAATACCATATGACCTCACCTGTAAGTGGAACCTAATCAACAAAACAAACAAAAGAGCAAAACAGAACTAGAGATGTGTAGATAAAGAACAAACTGACAGTGACCAGAAAGGAGGGGGGAGGAATAATGGGGGAAGAAGGGGAAGGGGCAAGCAAAGGAACGCAAACAGAGGACTCATGGGCACAGACAATGGTGAGGACTGACTGTGAGAGTGGGGGGTTGCGGCAAGGCGGCAGAGGGTGGACCCAGCCAGGCGGCGGACTGTGGAGGGGCACGGCACACAAGGCGGCCGGCAGACCGGGTGGTCCCACATCTGTGCGCAGATGAACCAGGCGAAACTGGGGAGCGAGACAGACCGAGCAACCCAGGGTCCCAGCGCAGGGAAATAAAGCCTCAAAACACTTATTGAAAACACCTGTGGGGGTTGAGGAATCAGGAGAAACTCCCAGCCTCACCGGACAGTCCACTGGAGAGACCCACAGGGTCCTAGAACGTACAGAAACCCACCCATCGGGAATCAGCACCAGAAGGACCCACTTTGCTTGTGGGAAGCAGGGGAAGTGACTGAAATTGGGCAGAGAGCAGAGCAAGCGCCATTGTTCCCTCAGACCCCTGCCCCACATACAGAGTCACAACCCAACCACATGGGTTGCCCCACCCTGGTGAACACCTAAGGCTCCACCCCTCACTACATAACAGGTGCATCAAGACAAAAAAAAAATGGCCCAAATGAAAAAACAGATCAAACCTCCAGAACAAATACAACTAAGCAATGAAGAAGTAGCCAAGCTATCAGATGCACAGTTCAAAACACTGGTAATCAGGATGCTCACAGAATTGGTTAATTTGGGTCGCAAATTAGATGAAAAAATGAAGGCTACGCTAAGTGAAATAAAGGAAAATGTACAGGGAACCAATAGTGATGGGAAGGAAACTGGGACTCAATCAATGGTGTGGACCAGAAGGAAGAAAGAAACATCCAATCAGAAAAGAACAAAGAAACAAGAACTCAAAAAAATGAGGAGAGGCTTAGGAACCTTCAGGACATCTTTAAACATTCCAACATCTGAATTATAGGGGTACCAGAAGGGGAAGAGGAAGAGCAACAAGTGGAAAACTTATTTGAACAAATGATAAAGGAGAACTTCCTCAATCTGGCTAAGGAAACAGACTTCCAGGAAGTCCAGGAAGCTCAGAGAGTCCCAAAGAAGGTGGACCCAAGGAGGAACACACCAAGGCACATCATAATTACATTCCCCAAGATTAAAATGAAGGCGATAATCCTAAAAGCAGCAAGAGATAAGGAGACAGTCACCTACAAAGGAGTTCCCATCAGACCGTCAGCTGATTTCTCAGAAGAGACCTTGCAGGCAAGAAGGGGCTGGAAAGAAGTGTTCCAAGTCATGAAAAGCAAGGACCTACATCCAAGATTGCTCTATCCAGCAAAGCTGTCATTTAGAATGGAAGGGAAGATAAAGTGCTTCTCAGATAAGGTCAAGTTAAGGCTGTTCATCACCACCAAGCCCTTATTATATGAAATGTTAAAGGGACTTAACTAAGAAAAAGATTAAAAAACAATAAAATGACAGCAAACTCACAATTATTAACAACCACACCTAAAACAAAATCAGACTAGGCAAACAACAGAACAGGAACAGAACCACAGAAATGGAGATCACATGGAGGGTTATCAACAGGGGAGTGGGAGGAGAGAGGGGAAAAGGTACAGAGAATAAGTAGCATAGACAGTGGGTAGAAAATAGACAGGGAGGGCAAGAATAGTGTGGGAAATGTAGAAGCTAAAGAACTTATGACACATGGACATGAACTAAAGGGGGGAATGTGGGTGGGGGGGGTGTGCAGGGTAGAGGGGAGTGAAGGGGGGAAATGGGACAACTGTAATAGCATAATCAATAAAATATATTTAAAAAAAAGAAAAAGAAAATAAATGAAAACTCCCCCCCCTCAAAAAAAGGATATCCAGTTAAATCTGAATTTCAGATAAGACAATGAGTAATTTTTTAGTGTAAGTATGTCTCTGGGACATATACTGCAGAAGAATGTCTTTGGGACATACTAAAAAATTACTATTTTATCTGAAATTCAAACTTCACTGGGCATTCTAAGTTTCTATTGGCTCAATCTGGCAACCCTAATTAGAAGGGCCTCTTCCAAATCAATGGCCTCCCTTGGACCAGAGGGCGCCCCAGAGAACATTTCATGGCCCCTCCCCTGTCCCAAACCCATGTGCTCACAGCTTAGGCCACCCAAACACTCACCTGTGTTGTAGGCGGTGGGCATGGAAGAGAAGGGGAGGCCCTGGCTGAGTAAACTCGGTGTTGCCACGGAAACCACTGGGGTAGTGAGTGAGTGGGTAGACTGGGAGACCCCAAGGCGCTGGGCATTGTTCTGTGGGAGAAAATGGTCTGTCAAGAGATAGCAGATGAGGGGCTGCTCAATCTTGGCCTTCCACTGGAAGACCAATCCGGAGTCTCTGAGTCCCAAGTCCCAAGGCCCAGAGGGAGGCCTCAGCACGGAGGTCTCACGGACACACAAACGTGTGCTGGTGCACTCACAGAGACCGAGAGCCCTGGGGAGAACGGGCCGCATAAGTCCATTCATACCTACACACGGAGAGGGGACACACTTGTGCTTGCCCTGCGGCCCCAGCACCAAGCTCTCCTACTGCAAAGCAAGAGAAAGGAGAGCCAATCTCCTCCTGGCTGATCCCTCTGGAATCTGCTCTCCATCCATCACACTGCAGCACATGCCCGGGGAGAAGCGTGCTGGCATCTGTGAGGGGAATGCGTGTGCCTGCGTGTATGCACACACGTGTGTGGGGCTGTCAGCTCCATCTGCCGCTGACTCACTTGTTTATTCCAACTCCACGCTGGGGCCGAAACTGCCGCTGTGTTGGCCGCCGAAGCCTGCCTGCCTTTTCCAGCCTCACTGGCCTCCCACCAGGGAGTGAGGGAGGGAGGAGCCCCCACCCCACTCCTGGATGATGGTGAGTATGCAAGTGCGTGTGTGAGAGAGAGAAGGAGCAGCTGTGTGTGCCTCTGAGTGCCTGTGAGACAGGCTGTGTGCCAGGAGGAGCACGAAGACAGGGGTGGGGTGTGGGGGGGGGAGCAGGAGGCCTCCCACCAAGGACAACCCTGGCCTTGCCTTAAGCCTCAGCTTTCCCTGGAAAACAGATTTTATTACCTGGCTGGTACCCCTTCTATAGAGTTCTATGGGTTCCAAGAATGCTCGGTGGGCCTGAGTAGAGTCAGAGGGCAAGTGCAGTCCAGCCTCTGGGAACATATCCTAGGATACATCCCAGGACAAGGCCTAGGGCAAGGTGTGGCCCACTCCTCTTGCACATGCACAACACACAGAGAAAGGTGTGCTTGCATGAATGCAACATCACAATAAGACACCCATATCACACAAGTCCAAACATGCATATCCGACCCCTCGCCCCTACCCCATTTACCTCTGTATCCCACTTGGCATTAAGCATAGCTTCTGGCAAATAACCAAATAAACACCACACTATACACACAGGCCAAAGAACAAGGGCACACACACACTCCATGCTGGGGGCCACAGAGCAACGGGATGACCCAAAATTCCAAGCCACGGCAAACATCTCACAGCCTCACTTACCAGATCTAAATGGTCCTCAGTCTGGGAGCAGAAATAAAACCAAGGGATGGTTCAGTCCCTTGCCTCCACCTTCCCCTTGCACCTGTCCCCACAGCCATCCCATCTACCTCTTTGCATGGGAACAGGACGGCTCTGCAGCCTAGAAGCACAGAGCTTTTCACTGTCCTGATGGGTTTCCAGAAGATGCTACCTCCCACTGTCTACCAGTTAGGAAACCCTTGCCACCGAATTCCCATCCCTCTGTTGTGATTAGATCTCTCCTATCCTCCTTCCTGTCACAGAACATTCTCTTCCACCATCTCCTCTTCCCTTTTACTGCCTTTGAGGCTGGTCCTTCTGGTGTTCCAACCTTTTGTAAAGCCCTTTAGGATTTCTTCCCAGCCATACTTCCATGATCTTTCTTGGGAAGTCCTCACAGTGGGTTACCCTTCATCTCTCCTGCTGGAAGTCGGCTCTCTCCTCCCCCCACTCTCCCACTCCCCAGCCCCTCACTCTGTCCAGACCCCACTCACCAAGTGGTGCATTAACCCTTTTCCTCCCTGGGAAGTGATGACCCTGAGGTCGGGCTTGCGGCTGGGGGCTCCGAGCTGGGCGCTATGGGGAGGTGGAGGTGGAGACTTGGCAGGGATGACCTTGTTTAAGCTGTTGCCATTGGCCACTGGGAGGAGGCCAGGGGAAGCCCGAGCACTGACGTAGCCATTGCCTGGAGAAAGGAGGGTAAAAGGGAAAATGTGGAGCCACCCATCAGCCCTGTTAACTGCCCCCACACCAGTATTCCTGTCGCCCAGGCCCTGTCAAAGCCATGCTCAGGCTTCGAATAGGTACTGAGATCTCTGATTTCCCCTGAAACCCCTAACTGCGAAATCATTGGGTTTGCCCTCCTGACTCTAAGCTGTGCGTGATAGCGCTGGGTGGTAGGGGCTGAGGTTGGTAAGGAAGAACTGGCGACTGGAACCACAATGGCCAAGAAATCCTTCTGTAGCCAAGTCTTCTCCACCTTTTCTTTTTGGCCTCCATGGGCAGGAAGTCCAGAACCTCCTGATCCCACTACTGGCCCCTGACTGGGCCCACAATGACTCAGGCTGGGAAAGGGATGCCAGCCTGGAATTTGGGCCTCAGTGTGGATCCTGTTCACCAGGGCAAATCTACCACTCAGGCTGCTCCCTTCACAGTCAACTGGGAATGCAGTGATTTGGACGAGCACATGACAAGATGCCCACAGCTCTGGGGAAGATGAGTCATTCACTGGTGTTCCTGACACTGCAGGACTGACAGTCCAGCCATCACCATAATTAGACCGGTGACAACAAGCACAATAACTACCCTTACATTTGCTCCATACTCTACAACCTCCGTGGGGCTTTCACATGTGTATCATCTCATTTAATCCTCACACTAACCCTCATGGCAGACAAGACACGTTATCATCAGCCCTATGTACAGAAGAGGAAGCTTGAGGCCTGGCTGGCAGAAGTGTTAATGACTTCTCCATGGCCACATGCCTGGATATAAGCCAAGCTAGGGCCCTACCACTTTCCACATGCCAGGCTTTAGGGCCCACAAGTATCACTACTTCCTTAAGGTCTGTAGGCATTTTCTGGCCCTCTCCTTGGAGAGGGAAGGTACTCACCCATTTCCACCATTTCCTAACCCTGTACACAATCACTGCCTGGTGCTAAGAAGGGGGATTCTAAAGCCCAGGGACATAGGAGTGACTACAATTGGAAGTGTCACCTTATTCTGTCGCCTGAGAGCACACTGTTGCCCTGGAAGTGTGCAGCTGCCTCCATCCCAATTCTCAGATCACTCTGGGAATGGCAGGAATGGCAGGGTGACGTCAGTGGTGACATTCGAAGGCACAATCACCAGCACAGGGCAGGAGGGACTGACGGCTACCGGAGTTGGGGAGCAGCCTTTCTTCTGGGGCTTACGAGACGTGCACACACAAGAGCACACCTAATGTCTGGGTATTTCCCTCAGTAAGAATGTCTGCGTGTGTGTGTAAGTGTGTGTGAGTCTGCGCCCACTGTCCATCGGCAACGCCAGATGTATTCGCATCTTCTAAATCCCAACCAGACCCCCCTCACTCAACCGAAAAAGCTTGGATCTTCACCTCCAACTAGAAATGTCGGTCCGTTCTTACGGTTTATGTCCAGAATTCCCTGAGCCTCTAGCTCTACACCAATCATTGCAACAGACAAAAATCCTGGGGCTTAGAAATCCTCAGACGAGACCTCCAATTCAGGCCCTGGGATCTTCCTCTCCTGTAATCTAGGTCCTTCCAGGTCCCTGGGCCCGTGACCCCTGAGCAGGCAGGCCCTCTGCCACCCCCAGGGAAGGGCCGCCACACTCACCGACAGGGCTAGGGCAGGCTCCATTAGCACTATTGAGGTCGCCGCCCAGCATGGCCCCTGGAGGACAAACAGAACATTGATGAGCTGACAGTGAGTCTTAGGGACTAAACAGAGAGAAGTCATAGTCCCTTTCCTCAGGAGCCACATAAATGGGTGAATACTATGCAGATGAAGGGAAAGACTCTATATTGCAAATGGCATCCCAAGTCCCCATCACTCCGCATTTCCACCTCACCTACTGTCTGCAGCCCACTCACCTGCACTGGCTGGGCGCTGGGGCAGGCCAGGAGACACACTGTTCCTCTGTAGTGCTGGCTGCTGGGGGGACAGGAGCCGTGGGTCCGTGAGGGATGATGTCACCAGGGAAGGGGTGACCAGGGAGCCGCTGGGATTGCTGAACTGCAGTGAGCTCTGATTGGACACGGGCACTGTCACAGGCATGGCAAAGTTTGGGGCCGGGACAGCTGACTAGACAGAAAATGGAGAGGCAGGGTCAGGCCAGGGTGATCCCTTACCCTAGACCCACTTTGCCTGAGAAGGCAGGCAAGAGTTCTCCTAGTGCTGGGCAACGAGTACTAGGGCCAGCAGCTTAGTCTCTCCACCCTGGGCCCTTTCGGAGTCCTGCCTGCGACTCCCACCAAGAAAGTAGGCTGGTGGGAATGCTTTGGGATCCAGCTCTGGCCCAGAGAATGAGAACAAGGTTCTGCTTACTACAGACAGGACCAGGGACACCTGGAACCCCCCTAGTAGAGGTGGGTTAGTCCTCAGCCAGGCAGGACACACAGGGAGCAGGTTAGAGGCCCTGAGTACAGACTCAAACTCACACACACAGCTGCTGCAGGCCTGCACCACAGGTCAGGACATTATTTCACTTGTAATCTCTCACCCATCTGGCCCACCGTAGAGGGTGTTCACCCTACCTCACTGCCTTTGCCTTTAGTATTCTCTGCCTCCCCTAAACACTGCTACTAAGTATGTGAGCCTGGGAGTGTCAGGAGGCCCAAGGGGGTCTGTCCCCCAAAAAGATCCAGACATTCTCTATATTCCTGTTATCTAAGGATCTCACATCATCCATACATTTCTTGCTGGTGAGAGGGACACTGCAGGTCTCTCCTGGCTTGTGCTCCAAGTGAGGCTCAGCAAGGGTCAAAGGTTTATCACGACCAAGGTCAGAGAGGTTGCTCAGGAGTCACCAATAGCCCCAGCATGGTTCAGAGCCAACATCCATCAGAGGCAGCAGAGGGCCGGGCCAGGGTGCGAAGCCACACCATGCACCACAAGGAGGCTCTCCTCCATGCTACTACTCACGGCCAGTCTATAACTCTGCATCATTTTATCAAACTCCTCGTCTATCTTTTTATATTTCTCCTCCGTCTGGGGGGTCAGGGCAAACACCTCGTCCACCTCAGGGCTTTCACATTCCCTGTGCTTCTTGTGCAGCGCCTGGGGGGAAGGAGCCGGAAGGGGGGCCAACAGAGAGAGAGTGAGTGGGGCTCACCCCATAGCGCCGGAAGAGCCCGTCGAGCTCCTCACTGGCGCGCCGGTACTTGTCCTCCAGCAGGGGGCTCTGTTCCAGCGAGTCCTCCCCGTCGGGCTCCGGGCTGTCGCAGCCGTTGAAGCCCTTCTTCCTCAGGGTCTGTAACCACACCACTACTGTCAGCAGAGGTGAGGGTCCTCCCACGCCCATCTCTCCGAAGTTCTTTCAGTCCTTCCGAAGATATTCTAACTTTTCCCCAACCCCCTCCCTCAGTGCCACCTTCCCCTCCTGGGACACTGTATGAAGAGGTGGCCAGTGGGGGGAGTTGGGGATGGAACCAGAATGCGGGAGTCACATGAAAAGAAAGGTGGGCATAGCCTAGGGAATACACTTGGCAAAGAGTCATGTGCTTCCAAGGTGGGGATGGCTCTGGGGGTTGGGAGGGATGGTGATGCCCGGGCCAGCCCCTGCCTTACCACCCACGACCAGCTCCGGGCAGTCACACGGAGCATTTCCCAGGGAAAGGTAGTTAGGGCTGGCTTTGCCCAGCTGAATCCCTGGGTTCTGCTTATAAGATGGGGGAGAGAAAGAGATGAGACAGAGAGGGATGAGAGGGAGAAGGCAAACGGGGGACTAGCATTCACTGAGCTCCTACCGTGTGCCACCCTATACGCTGTCCTTGCTGAACATCAGAGCTTCTCACTGTGGCTGTACAAAGCAGGGACACAGCAGTGGGTCTGGGGTAGATCCTAAAGCTGCCCTCTCAATGTTCAAAACATCTTCATAGACACTTGTTTTGTCTTTAAAATGAATGCAAATTTTACATTCCACTGCTGAGTAAATGTTTTCTCTAATACAAAAATAAGGAAACTTCCTCCAAGTCTGTGAACTACAGTCTCACTCTAGGAAGACAGGCTTGTGCCCCACCCCGCGCCCTCTCATCGGCACAGGTTCACATGCCCATGGACGCAGCCTTGGCGTGAGGAGCAAGAACTGGACCATCTCATTTAATTCCCACGAAACCCTTCAGAGCAGGTACTGGCCTCAGTTCGTGGAGGTGGTGAACACCAAGGCTTGGAAAGGCTAACCCAGATGGCCATGCGGCTAGTGAAGGCCAGAGCTAGACCCCAAAGCCTGGGTCCTTCAACAGTCCACAATGGCAACTCTCTCTGAAACAGAACACAGGGCCATGGGGACCCAAAAAGGGACAGAGACAACAAGAGAGATGAAAACAGAAGGAGACAAAGAAAGGAAGAGTTGTAGTAGCAGACTAAAAGCTGGAGAAGGGGGAAAAGACAGGTGCAGAGAGTTTGAGAAAAGACAGGAAAGAGAGAGGTCACGTCATGCACAACAGACAAGACAGACTCTGAGAGAGGGCTGCAGTGGGAGTGGGCTGGGTGGGCAACCCTACCTGGCACCCCCCCTCACTGCCCCTCCTTTCTCCTCGGCCCAGATTTGTGTGCGAGGATGTGAGTTTCTGTGTTTGTGCACACAGGTGGGGAGCTATGAGGGCAGGTGTACACATGTGCACACCTGGGCAGGCCCACACGTGCGTGCATGTGTGCTGCACGGGCAACACGGTGTTCGGAGGCAGGCAGGGATGGGTGGGGTCCACATGAGTGGGCGCACCTCGATGATGTCAGCATTGGTGCGGCTCTCGTGCGGCTCGTTGTACTCGGTGTACTTGAGGAGCACCTTGTCCATGTCGGTGCTGGCGTACTGGAACAGCTTGTTGGAGTGGTTGAAGATGATGAGCGCGATCTCGCAGTCACACAGCACGCTCAGCTCATACGCCTTCTTCATGAGCCCGAACTTCCGCTTAGTGAATGTCACCTGCAGGTAGGTGGGTGGGCAGCCAGATCTGGCTCAGTCAAGGCCTGCCTAGGAGCCCCCACCTACAGGCAGCTGGAAACAGCCCCTTCTTGAAAGCTACCATCCCAGAATGACACAGCTCTTTTCTCAGGAGCCCCTGGTCTGGGGAAGAAATAGGTAGAACCCCTCTGCCAACACATGGCCATGACATAGCCCACAGCAAACTCACTGAAGGCAGGGGATTCAGATGAACAGACCTCCACATCACTATTCTGGGGACTGTAAGGAGGTCAGGGAAGGAGAACAGGAGGACTTCCTGGCTCTTCCCCTGGGGTAGGAAGAGGAAAGAATTCATCTTGGGAAAGGGGGCGTGCCCAGGTCTGCCTGGTGGCCGCAGTGGGAGTTCCGGGACACAGGGTTCTAAGAGCTGCAAGGAGGCGGGGCTCCTCTTTTCCCAGGGCAGCCCTTCCCCTTCCATAATAGCCTCCAGAATACAATTCCTCCAGGAAGTCCTGCTGGACTGGCTGCAAGGAATGAGGGCAGAGGCCAGCTCCCTGCCCTCATCCATGCTGTGTGGATCCAGGATGTCCTCACCTGTCGGTTCCGCTCATCAGTGATTCGCTGGATCTGAATCTTTTTCCTCCCCATCTTCTCTGGGATCCTCAGTGCTAGGAAGGGGAGGGGATCGCTGGGCGCTGGGTCTCGGCACGCCTCACACTGTGCTCATGAACGGTCCAGGACCGGTGCTCAGTTCATGGTCTGCAGGACACTTTCTGTACAGCCTCCTGGGGGGACAGGGCCATGAGATGACCATTAGCCCTGGCAACCCTTAGCCCTGCTCCCTGGGCACACGGGCCAGGCCCGCACCACCTCCAGGAGAGGCTGTCAATGTTTGAACCCATCCTCAAAATGAGGACATGTTGGCAACTGAGAGGATGGCATGCCACAGCGAGGTACAAGCTGGACCTCACTCGTACTCAGAGCCCAGAACTCTGGTCCAGGCCCTTTTTACACCATCACTGCTGCCCTCAGGTTCTAGGTGACAGCACACACAGAACTCCCTAGCTTCTAGGGGTCTGGGTCTTAGAGAACACCCCACACACTTCCTTCTCCTGGAGCAGAGACACCTGAGCTCATCAGCTGCCCCTCTGGCCTAGAATTGTGGTTCTTGTGCTACAGCGTGGTGCAGAGAATGTGTTGAGTGAACACCTGCCAAATCCATGAACAGCCGGCACAGTGTACCTGGTGCCATGATGGGGGTGTTTCTGCACTCCTGTACGAAGAACATACTAGGTCAGGGGTCCTCATGGAGTCCCAGAACCTGGCATCCCAGAGTCAGGTGGGGCCACAGACTCCTCACCTCTTCAACCAGGGTGCTTCCACACCAGTCCGCTTCCTTCAGTGGGCCTCCGCCTATGATTTTTTTTGGAAGGGTTCTACTGCTATAAATCAATCAACCATTCAATCAATCACCCTTCTAGACCAGAGGTTGGCCATTTTTTTTTCTGTGGAGAACCAAACAAAACATGTTTCAGGCTTTACAGGCCATGTAGTCACAACCACTCAACTGCCACCACGGCAGGAACACAGCTGCAGACGACAAACAACCGAGTGTGGCTGTGAGCTAAGGAATCCAGATTTGTAAGAACAGCTTGCTGGTTCCCGCTCTAAAGGGACAGGCCGAGTCCAGAACCCAAGTTCAGTCTGAACATTGCTTCCCAATGCTGTTCACCATGAAGCACAAAGAAAAAACAGAGAGCCTGCTGATGTCCGCGAATGAGGCTGCTGAAAGCCAGGGCATGCAGGCCTCAGGCGAGGATCTGTGTCTCAGCACACCTACGAACCACCCACAGTTGAAGGGCTTCCACTCCAGTGCCAGAATGGCACTGTACTATGCAACTCTGGAGGCACCGTGGGCTGAAGGGGGCAGAGGTGAGAGCCCAGCCTGAGCCAGAGAAGGTACAGGCTTTCAAGTGTGGGCGGTGCTCAAATAGGCTGGGTGAGCCCTTGGGGGCTGGAGGCGTGAGATAATCCCAGGGTCCCTCCAGCTCTTGGATTCCAGAAGTCTTTGCGTCACAGGTGGAGCATTCTGAGAGGCGTTGGAGGGGACAGTGAGAACAGGGCTCCTGTTTTCTAAAACTTTTCTGAATGGGTCCTGAGAGAAGCCCAGACCACAGAAGTCCAGCCCTTCCCTCCAAAGTCCCCCTTCCACAGAGTCCCTGCCAGAGACCTGACAGCAAAGTTGAGGGAGGTGGGCAGAGGTGTCACTGTGGTGTCTGATGATAGACATCTGTAATTAGAAACCCCCTCCCCAGCCCCTATTTCCAATGGCTGAGTGGCCTCCAAGGTTCCACAATAGGTGCTCAAGTTCAGCTTTGGCATCTTGGCATGGGGGGAGGGAAGGCAGGGAATCTGTGGACTCGGGAGGAGCCAGGACGACCCCCTCCCCTCTTTCCCATGACCTGGGCTATCCCTCAGGCCTTCCCTAGCCCAGCTGGAACGAGAGCGTCTACTCTGTCTAGGTATCTTCAGAGAACCATGTAGCCCCTTCCCATTCCTGGAAGGACCCTCTGCCCTTCCCTCTCCCCAAACACGGATGCTCCCCCTGCTCCAGGGGGCCTGAGCCTCCTACTGTCTACCCTCACAAAGGCCCCAAGACAACACCAAAACCAGCCCCACCAACCCCGAGCAGCCCAGCAGATACTTAAGCCCAGAACCCCCATCCCCAGCATTCCTTGCCTGTAAACCCAATTCTGCCAACCCCCACTACAAAGGCTCCAGCACAAGGATTTCAGCTCCCCTGCCTCCTGGTGCAATCCATAGGCGGTATTCTTCTAGAGTTTGGTGGGAGAGGTGGGGAGGGCACACCAAAGGTGGGGGGGTGGGGTTAGAAGAGGGTTTTTTAAACAGGATTCTGTGGCCTGCCTTGGAGACCCCAATCCAGACTGCTAAGTGCGGCCAACACAGAATCCCTCTGGCTTATAGCACCTACATGCTCCCTCTCCCATCTTACTATCTCCTCCTCACCATGCTTTGTTCACAAGCAAATTCTTGATGAGATGCAACCTCTATCAACTTATGGCCAATATTCCGTCTTCCTCCAAGTCAGGAGAGAACAATCTCTTAGCTCTCATGACTCTCAGAAAAGTCATTCCTGCAAGCCAACCTCACTCCTTTGGTTCCACCAATTATTTACTCTCAGGGTGTCTTGTCCTCTTCTTTCTAGCACTTATCATGGCTGTAAATTATCACAATTCCGTGCTTGTATTTCATGCCTGGCTCCCCTATGTGACTAAAGCTCTGTGAGGGCAGGAATGACATGTGTCTTTTACCACTCCATCCCCGGGAAGGAGGAACTCAGAAAGTATCTGTTAAGAGGAGGAAAGGACTGTTTCATCTTTGTGACCCCGTGCGAAGTCCTGCGGTCCGTCAGCCCTGCGGCAGGACCAGCTCCTCTCTCCATCCTCGGTAGAAACAGAACACTTCCTCTGCCAGCTGTGCCCGAAGCTTGTCCAGCTGGAAACCATCTACCTCCCAGCCACCTCTGCCCTCAACCTTCTCCACCCTTGGGTTGGCTGTACAGAGGGTGAGACTCTCAAGTCTTCTAAGGAGCAGCCCTGAGCACATGGAGATGGAGAGGATGGGGTTGCTTAGGCAACTGTCGCCTGGCAACCAGCTCTCTGGCTGATCTCCTATACCGCCCCCCCCACCCCCGCCTCATGCTGGGGGAGCTGGGATGTGAGAGGGATCAGGGCTGAAGAGACAAGGAAGCCAGAGAGACCCATCCAACATACTCTGACAGGGAAGTCAGGGCATCATCTACCCCTAGTCCCTGCCAAAGTAGCCGAGCGCACTTTTTCTTTATAATTCCATGTTCTCGTGGCCCCTTCTCCACTGCCCTCCTATCTTTTTGCCAACACTGCCAGAGGAGGAGATGCCCCTGCCTTAGGCAGTCCTTCCTCCTATCTAACCAGGAGCCCTCCTACAAAACAGGCTCAGTCTATACCAATCTCTTTCCTCTCCGCTCTCCATTCTACATTACTGCAGTCTTAGAAAGCCCTGGGGCAAAACCATGAACTCACCTCTGACTTTGGAAGAAGGGGTGGCTGGGGCCTCGATGGGCACAAAGGACCCTAAAGAGATGCTATCTGAGGTATAGAGGCCTATCCTGTCCAAGCTTTCCTCCTACCCAATTAGGGAGATTTTAATGAGCACCTGGACCTTCTTTTTTATTAGTGTTCTGCCTAATTACCTAACCAACTGCCAGGAGCCAGAGGCCTTGGCATCTGTTCTCCAGATGTGAGCCTTTTCTCCCTAGTCTGCCTTGGCCCCATTCCTCTTCTTTCCCACCTGCTCCTCCTCTAGGAAGCCCTCCCAGATGAACTGGCTTTTGGCTACTTCTCCTGGTGTGCAAGGCTTGGAAGGGCTTAGGGCTGCCATGGAGATGGGGGGTGGGGGTTAGCCAGGATGGTCTTCATGCTGATGGCCCCGGGGCCTGCCCAATCCTGACCTCAGGCCACAGCTATGACCCCTTCGGTTGGCAGCATCTGTGTCACCAAATTATCCCCTGGAAGTTTCCAACTGCTTCTGATTCACCCAGTGGGGCAGTGCGGGCAGGGCAGGATGGAGCAGCCCCTGCTTGGGGTGGGGAGTGGGGCAGGAAGAGGTAAGGCTCTCCCAGTGGAGACAGAGGAGCAAAGAGGGAGGGAAGATGGCAGCTGGTCAGCAGAGAAGCCTTTGCAAATGGAGAGCAGACAGGACGAAGGGTGGGAGGCTCATCTGACAACATTTGGACAAGGAGGAGGGGCTGAGAGGACCTGAGACGTGGGAGATCCAGAAGGATCCCATGGACAGCCATTTTCCCAAGCTGTACTACCAGACCCAATAGGAACATGTGGGTTAGATTATTAACATGCAAACGAGGTGCAGATAATATGCCAAATGTACCCTAAAAGGGGTCTGGGTTTGGAGGGGGCATGGAAGAAGTAGCAGGCCTCAGCCTCCCCCAAAGTAACACCTCCTGGTACCTGAGCAATATTCAAACCATTCTTGGGGTTTCAGAATGATGCTATCTCAGTTCCTGTGTGAGAGTGGCCTGGGGCCAGTGCTGGTGGGGAGCGGTCAGAGCTGTCTCCTGGAGCGCAGTTGCAGCAGTGCTGCCCTTCCTGGGAAGCCACAAAAGTGCCTTCCAATGGCTAGTGTCAGGGGAGTACCTGCCTCCCCTCCCCCATACCTTTCCACTCATATCTGTCCTCTGCTCCACAGACTCAGAGGAACCACAAGGCACCTGCTTTCAGAGCCGCCACACCAGTGCAGGTTACATGGGGCAGATGCCCAGAGAGGCTCAGTGAGCAGCCCCGGTCACAGAGCAATGGCTTCAACCTGCTCTTCCACACGGTGAGAAAGGCAGCTCTCATTAAGTGAACCTTTCATCCCTCCCTCCCAGGCTGCTCCGGGCGGCAGGCTGTGGACTGGAGGGGAAGGTAGGAGGCGCTGGAGACAGCTGTCATCCCTCCTCCCGCCCCTTCCCTGTGGCTGGGCTGCAGGGCATGAAATAAGCAGCAGGAGCTGGGGGAGGGGGTGACAATCCAATCCACCTGTCACCCCCACAGTCAGGCGGCCTCAAGCAGCCTGCTCACTAATGAGGGAGGAGGCGTGGGTGAGGCAGACACAGAGGGGGACAGACACACAGACACAGGAAAAGAGAAAGAGAAGAGGTAAAGAGGCCAAAAAGAAGGCTGAGTATGGTGAAGAGGCAGACAAGGGGAGGATGGAGGGAGAGGCAGGAACAGACAGAGGAGAAGGTACAGAGATAAGTGGGTGGAGAACCAACACAGGACCCTGATGCCAGGCCTGGCGCGTGGGCATAACTCAACAGGACGCCATCCCTGCCCTGAGAACTTACACTCTGGCCAAGAGACAGACAAGAGAAGGGCAAGTCCCCCTTGAGCAAGGGCAAGGAGAGGCAAGGTGGCAAGGGGGCACTTGGGGGCCTGCCTAAGCCAGGTTCCCCCCTCCCCTGCTGGAAGGATCATTTCAGCCGTTGAGGCTCTGGATTATGCCCAACCTTGAAGGCAGGCAGGTCCTGAGAGTGGGCAGAGGTAAGCACAAGGCCCAAGGGCACCCTCAGTCCCCTGGGTACTGCCTCCATTCCCACCCCAGCTCAGTCAGTCACTCTCTGAGCTGCAGTCCTGGGACCACCTCCCTGGAACCAGAGGCATATGATGAGGAGTTCTGGAAGATGCGAGGAAGGTGAACCGGGTCAGACCCAAACACCGGGAGATGGGGCCCTGATGGGGAGCCCTTCCTTCACAAACACTACTGGTCCCGAAGTGGGGGACACTACCCCTCCCAAGTCTGAGCCAAGGCAATGCCCCTCCCCCCAGCTCCATTCTTACCATCCCCAGCCTGTTCCCCACCCACTGCTCAGTGGCTCCATTCTCTCAGTCTCCCCCATCCCTCCCCACGTGGCAGTCTCCTTGCATTCACCCGAGTTCTACAGTTGGCTCTCAAAGGCACAGGTGGGCCCCACCCCCATCCTCCTCCTGCCTTCAAAGTTCTGTTTGGCAGGCTCACTACCCAAACCCCTGGTTCCCACTATATTCCCCTTCCTCAGGGACTCCCCTCCCCCAGCCCGGCAGCCTCAGGGTTGGGCAGGGGCTATTTTTAGCCCAAGCACTGAGCTAATTTTAACTCACCCACAAGGGACCTGGGGGCGGGCTGACGGCTAAGGGGGAGGGGAGAGGACCAGTCCAGGAAAGCTGGACCTGGAGCAGGGGTGGTCTCAGGTCTCAGGCACCCTAGGAATGCAAGTGGAGGCAGGGCATTACAACCTCAGCTTAAGGGACAGGAATTGACTTGCCAAAAGGAGTGCCCAGTGTGGGAGCAAGACTGAAAGCCCTCCCTCCAGCTTCCGCTGGACAACTCTCTTGCCCCACCCTAGGCTTCCCACCCTCTTCTCCTTGGCACATCTCCTGGGATGGGGTCATCCTGTTCTCTGCCCAGGAGATGCTTCTCCAGTGAGGGTCTGTCTCCTGAGCCTCCTCCACTGCTTCCCCACCCCAGCTTGTCCTTCCTGTAGTCTAGCTCTCATCCTTCCTGCGGCAGCTGAGGCTGTTATGTCTCCTGACAGAGGCAGTAGCCAGCCCACCCTCCCAGGCTCCCGCTCCTCCCACCCCAGCTCTGGCCTTCCGCTGGTGGCCTCTGGGCTGACTCCTAGGCTGACCTCCTCAAACCCCTGCAAGTTCCTGGAGCCACCCAGTCTGACCTCAGGAAGAATCTGGGAGCAACAGAAGATTGAGTCCTAATAGAAAAGGGGTGGGTGGCATCCCAGGGAAATACGGGGGCTCAGGGCAGGGATTCTAGAGACCTAAGTCTAGTCCCTGCTTTGGCCCTAAGTTACTATGTGACCCCTATAAGTCACTGCTCCTTCCAGGTCTCACCCACTGGTAGGCAATGGATGTGTAGAGCAGACTAGGTACTGCAGTGCCCTTCCAGCCTGAACATTCAGTTCTTGTGCTCTTCAGAGAAGCCCAAAAGGAAGAAAGGTCATGACTGTGTGATTCCATGGAGAGGTCACAGCAGAGATGACCTGGCTGTGTCCACTGTCCTCTACTTTAAGAGTGAAGGCAATGTGGAGGCCAGAAGACAGGAGGGAGGGGGCTGAAGAGAGAGGTGCTTTCTGAACAGTAACCCCCACAACAGATGGCCAAGGGCTGACAGAGGCTTGTGGTCAGCCAGGTCAGGCGCCAAGTGGGGCACACAAGGCCCTGGGGGCAGCTTCAGTCATCCCCATCCCCTCACACACCTGGAATGCCAATCAGACCCAGGGCTTGGGTCCTGCTTCTGGTTACTGAACGGTGACTGGCCCAAGATTAGTTTCATGGTTGTTAGTGAAGCCAGTTCTGGAACCCAAGCCTGAGCTTTGCTTCATGCTCCACCCCAGCAGGCCAATCAGGTAATGACTCACTATCTCTCATTTGCATGGGGATTTGCATAGTGTTTCTGACCTTACTCCACCAAGCTCCACTTTTCATTCCAGGACCTGGGCCACCCAGCAAAACTAAGGCACTTAGGGAACCCCAATTGGAGTTCTTGGTACCTCAGACCTCCAGTCCCATCTTTCCCCTCCCCAAAGCATTCATGGATGATCAATAACCACCCTTCCCTGTACCATCTACAGCTCTCAACCAACTGGGCCCTCGATTCTTGTCCAGGTCCCTGTCCAGGTAGAGATGAGGGTTGGGGGAGGTGTACTTATGAGGAATTGGATAAAATTCACAGGGTGAAGGGTGCTGGCTCCACAACCGCCTTGCAGCTTCCCAGTAAAAAAATCTCCATTCCCCTCTTTGGTGCAGAGGCTGGGCAGCAGGAGGATGAGGTGGGTGGTAAACTACCTCTATCCCTGTTTTTAAAATCCACTCCCAAGAGTGCCATGTAAGAGGAAACAGCAGAGTAGAGCAAGCAAGAGAGAGAGATGCAAGACCACAGAGAGGACTTCCCAGGGTGGAGTTTTTGCCCTCAAAATAGTCTCTGGGGCTCAAATTTGCTTTGTTAGAAGCCACCCAACCAAGCAGGGACAGCTAGTAACATTGGAGGGCATGGAGGTTCTGGCATTACACTCCAAGCAACGGGAACTGGAAGAGGTCAGACAAATTGACCTCTGCTTGTCCAGTTATAGTATGCACACTTTCAGCCACACCCTCTAAAACAATGAAAGCCCAGCAGTGGTCTCTAATCCTGGGAAGTCCTTCCTGCTATCTAACCACCATCCCTCTCACTGTAGCTAACCCTTGCACTGCAACCTAAACCCATTTCAGTCACCTAGATAAGAGTGGCAGACAGGACCCGGGCCATCCCAAGCCTCAGCTGAGGAGAGGTGGGGGCGGTTGGGACGGTTAGTGTGTCACCTTCCACCTCCCCACCCAACTTCCCTCTGGGGTCTCAGGAGACAGAAGTGAAAGTGGCAGCTGGGGCCTTGGGGGCGGGTCAGCCTGAGAGCCGTTGGGGTGAGCATCATGATACCAGTGCCGGGTCTGGGCTACCTGCCATTATAGGCTGATGGTTAGATCAGAGGAGGGACTTCCCTTGGAAATGAGGGTAGGTTTAACAATGGAGTATGGGACCCTGGCAAAAGGAAGAGCAGGCTGAAGAGGGAAATGTGGAGAAATGCAGTCTCACAGGAGCACTCTCTTCCAGGGCAGTGGTTTGTCCCCCTGTTTAAAGCAGCGAGATCCATTCTTCCCACCCACAGAACAAGGCAAGGTTCCTCTGGCTGAAGCAGATGAAGGGAGTCAGGCCCTGCCTACTGGGACAGTGAGAACAAGGAGAATGGGGAAGGGGCCTGAGGCTTGGGCCCTTGGACTGGACAGCACCAGCTCTGATGAAAGGCAAGGTGGAGGATCAGAGTGTTATATGCCCACCCACGATTACAAACAGGGGGCCCGAAAAAGGCCAACCCAATCAGGGAAGGCAAATGCCACTGGAGACATCATGACCCTAGGAAGCCATGGAGGATTTAAAGGGGCCACTCAGGAGGGAAGCTGCGTCTCCTTCTGACTCAGAAGGACAGTCCTCTAAGCCCCTGGCAGGGGAGGGCGGGCAGGCAGCTTCATGGGCTGCTGAGAAGGCCAACCAGGCAGCTCTTACAGGATTAGCTTGCTGCTTTCAGGAAAGGTGCCAGGTGAGGCTAAGATGCCCAGCCAGATGGAGGGGGCCCTGGGCAGGCAGGGGTGGGGGGAAGGGGACCTGCACGCAGCTATGCAAATTCTTGCCCCCAGATTCAATTTGTGCTCCTCACCAATACCCAGCTTCTCACCTTTTCACGAAGACACTGTGCAAAGACCCCTCTGGTTTCTGTCAGCAACGACCTCTGCCTACCAAGCTTTCTCTGCCATTACATGATCTGGAGCTGTCCTTCCTCTGAGTGGGAAGTCCTGCCTGTGGTCTACTCTCAATCCTGCTACACTTTATAACCAGGCCCCACCCAGGGAGCAGGTGAGGGGGCCAAAAGGTTCCTCCTCTCCCCTCCCCATCAGCTTCCCACCCACTGGGCTGACAGGTGGGCAAGACAAGAGGGAGCAGCCGTCCTGGACACCTGTTCCCACCCAGTCAGCAGGGGCCTCCTGGGCCTGCCTGGGAGCATGCACAGGGGAGTCAGCAGAGAGGCCAGCAGCTGTGGGGACTGGAGGAAAGGGGATCAGAGGTCAAGAGATATGAATGGGAAGGCCTGAAGCACCTTTTCAAGATAAGCCCTTTCTCTTGGTCTACCTCCAACCACTATCCCTCACCAAATACATAACGTATGCATGCTTTAAAGGAGAAAACTTGAGGTGCAAGGTCATCTGCTCCATCCCCATGCCTCCAAGTTACTTGACCAAATGCAGTAGGAAGACTCCATGAAAAAGAGACAGACCCTTCTTCTCCACGCCCACCCCCCCACACACACACAGGTTTTTCCTTGAGGTGTGGGTTGAGCTCTCTCTTATTTCTTGTTCTCCCAACCTTCAACCCCAAGTATTTGCTGGTGAGGAGGGAGCAGGGAAATCAAGAACATGAAGCTGGAGGGATGTGGTAAGCTCATGGGGCAAAGTGTGGAGGGGTCCTGAGACCAGGAGACACGGGCTGGGCAGTGCAGGGCTGAGCTTAGCTTCCCAAGCCTGTCCCAGGCTCACACTAAGCCCTAGGCCTGGAGGTCCCCTCAGGGCCTCCTCTCCTCCCTAACACACATACCAGGTCCCTACCTGGGACACCCCCTGCCCCCACCCCACCTTCTGGGTGGCTGCCTTAGCCAGCAAGCCCTAGGCCAGATTAAACCTGATGTCTAGAAGAAAAGACACACCCACTTTCTAAGCACCCATTCTGTGTTGAGTTTCACACTGTATTTTCCCATTGAACCTCCTTTCCTTCCCAGGTGAGGTATCTCTTCCACAGAAATGAAAACCAACTCAGAGTTGGGCAGGGACTTGCCCAGAGTCACCAAGAATAAGTGACAGAGGTGGGCTGAATGCTGAGCACCGTGCCTCTCCCTGCGTGACCTGGACCAAGAGCAGGCAGGGTCTCCCTCCACCTGGGATTATCGC
Organism: Anoura caudifer; assembly: GCA_004027475.1. Taxonomy (NCBI): domain Eukaryota; kingdom Metazoa; phylum Chordata; class Mammalia; order Chiroptera; family Phyllostomidae; genus Anoura; species Anoura caudifer. The sequence goes on from PVKU01006278.1 coordinate 47,771, forward strand.
ACATTCCCTGCTGGGCAGGTTCCCAGAACCTCGGGGCCTGGGAGGCCGCTGTCCACCATGCTGGCTGTCTTCACACAAGCCCAGGCCTCCGGTGGTTTGAATCTTCTGGCTCTAGTCTCTTTCCTCAATCTATCCCATGTGGCAACTCAAGGGGATACTAACCGGTCCCCAAGAGGGGCCTCTGTGTGTCATTCATTTCTCCTTCCATACCACTGCTTTGGGGACTCTCCTATGGCACTCCATAAGAAGACAATACCTTCTTAGGGAAACAAAGCACCTCTTCTCCACTTGCCACCAAACTTGAATCCTCTGCCCTCTGCCAGGGAATCCTACCAGGCCCACTTTTCCCTTCACCATATCCTCCTCCTTCTTCAGGGTCTCCCTGGGCCACAGGTTTCACCACCGTTCCCTGCAGAACAGGGCCCTTTCCTTAACCTCAGACAAAAGCCCGCAACCCCTCCTCACTGGGAAAGCTTGAGCAAGTCACTGAAACCTCTGATGCAGTCTCCCCAACAATAAAAAACAATTGCGGAGAAAAATAAACAAGTCTTCATATGTTTTCATGCCCAGTACAGAGCTTGGCACACAACAAATGGAAGTTTCCTTCCTCCAGTCCCCAGGGACTTCGAAAGTTTTAGTTTTTTGGTCTCCAAAGTACATTGGAAAATAGGGGGAATGGGGCAAAGCTCTCCTGACCAGGGGCAAAAAAACCACTCCTTCTCTATATGCTTTCCTGGTCTGCCAAACTCCTAGGATAGTGGCCAGAGGACCCAGCCAGAGGCACCAAGCCAAGGTCAGTGACCAGGCTAGAGCCCAAAGCCTCCTAGGAGGGTGAGTTTAAATGAGTAAATATGGTCCCGCCTGGGTGTGGCCAGCAACAGGCCAGAGCGCTGGACAAGTCCCTCCCCTCCCAGCCTAGAGCAGAAGGGAGAGAAGATCAGACAGCAGGGACAACGCCCCTCCCCCCTCCTTCCAGACTATCAGGGTTCTATGCAGAGTCAATGCCTGCATCTCCCTGTCTCCATGCCTGGCCAGAAGCAAGGCTGGGCTCCCAGGAAGGGGAGGTTGTGGCCACAGCTCCAGGAAAAGGAAAAATCAGATGTGAAGGGCCTTGGAGATTACCCAAGCCAGGGATCTGCCCCAAATGCCTGAGGGCTCAGGTGCAACCCCGATACCTCAGAGTGGACAGGGCTCATCAGGGTGAATGGGAAGGGCAACAGAGACCAGGGACAAACCACCAAAACACCCGAGTGCACTGATCACCACACGGTTAGGCAAAACTCCTATACATCTGGAAAGCTGCCTTATGCAAGGACGCTTGGGCAGGCTAAGCCAGGGCCACAGAGAGAGAGAAATGGGGGAGGGTGGGGTTGTAAGGGACAGCAATGGATTCAGCCAGGGCTCCGCAACTCACAAGCCATGTTGTTCTAGGTCTGCCCATTTGTAGTCTAACCTCCATCCCTCATAACCGGGTCAGCCCTCATCTCTAAAGAGTTCCTGCATGACCTTCACCTCCTTGCCTCCATCTCCCCCCCATTGTATCCCCAGTCTCCAATCCTTTAATCATCTTTGCCTTTCAATATCCCTACCCCTCACCCCCCCACAGGGCAGCAGCTGCTCCGTGGGTGCCCACACACCCACAGGCATTTGCTGCACACCTTCAGGCACCTGTGCCACTAAATGCTGTGGACCTGCCAGGTGCATCTGGGCATACCTATCGACACAGACCGCCACCCAGCCCCGCTGCTAGTCCACAGGCCAGCCATCCCACAGCTCCAGGACAAGCTCTCCTCAGAGTACTTTCAGCCCCAGGCAGGGGGAGAGAAGTGAAACAAATATTCCAGGAGCCAAACTGCACCATTCCTACTAGGCCAAAGTTCAAGGACTCTCAGCAGAGCCACCAAGAGCCACTGAAGAAGAAAGTGCTTTGACATCCCCTTCTTTCAGAAGCCAAGTTAGAGACATCTCTCTCCAACAACTAGCTCCACTGGGAAGTTCTTCCTGAGGTCTAAGCTCCATTCTGCCTGCTGCAATTATGGACAGACAGGGCAATATCAACCACAACACAGCAAGGTGTCCAGCTTCCACAACAGAGCTACTAGGACCTAACACCCCCCCTCCCCCCATGAGTAAGTCACCAAACTGGAACAGAGGGACAGACAGTTGGCCAGACTCCGACCCCATGACTGGCTCATAAAAGCCACCAGTGATTACAGTGATGCTGAGGTTATGCTGGCCTTGCCACCATCTCCTCCTTCCCTGTAAAAGGGAGATAATTGCCTCAAACCAGTTGGCCTCAGAAAGTCTAGAGTCCCAACATAGTCCCAAGCAGTGGGGATAACCTGCCACCAGTGCCACAAGACCAAGAATCTAACCCCTGATGACAGGTTCTAGGCCCACACCTGGTCCTTATACTCACAGAGAGAACCCAGATGAACAGCAGCTCTGACTTGTGGCCAATAGGTGGGCACCACTATTACCCACCTCATGGACTCATCTTCCCCAGTAAGGCCACCACCCTCTGGACTAAAGGGGGAGAGAAGCAAGGGTCCTGGCTCCAAATAAAACTAGGAAAATGCTGGACCCACCCATTTGTCCCTGACTCTCATTGTCCCCAGAGGTACAGAAGTGGCTGGCAGTGTTTGACACAGGGCCCACTCACACCAGGCCAGCACCAAGATAAGCACTGAGATTCCAGACCCAGCGCCAACCAGAGAGGGAAGGGGGCCCAGCTGGCAGGAGAAAGTTGACAGGATGAACAGAGGGCCAGTGACAGCCACAGCAGAGACCATCCCAGGAAAGGATCAGAGAGGGGGTGGGGAGGGGCTAGATAGCAATCGATGAGGGTCTAAACCCACAGCCTCTTCCCCATCTACCTCAGGGGCCAGGGGCCTCCCCGAGCCACCTTGCCACTGGTCTTCCAGCCTACCCCCTGGAAGTTTACCCTTTCACCTTCTCTTCCCATCTCACCTCCCAAGAAAGACCCAGGGAAGACTTTTTCTTTTTTTAAGAAAAACCTGCTGGAGAGAGATTATATAACAGCAGTCAGAAAGACTAGTGTATCTCCCAGCTCATGAGAAGATCCAGTAGCCAAGAGGGGCAGAGCTGGGAAGCCCAGGCCCCGCCAGCACAAGGGCAGCAGGTAACAGAGCTGAGTGGACAATGGGCAGCTCCTGCCATCCTTTCATGTCTTCTGCCTCCCTATTCTAGGCATTGGGTACAGTAGACAGAGCTCTAGTCCAGCTTCCCATGCCTATCCCCCAACACAAGGGTTATAATGGTCTCTGACTGGGTCTGGCTTCTCCCCTTGGACCAGGGCCTCCAAAAACAAGGATTGTGTCTTCCTATAGAGGAATGAGAGACCATAGAAATGGTCTCTCCCTATCAGGAAGCTATGTCTGAAAGACTGGTGGTGGGACTCAAATTCTGACACAGATTTGCTGTGTGATCTTAGATAAAATGCTCAACCTTTCTGGTCTCTAGAAGAGTATGAGTGAAAGCTTCTCTTTCCCCCCAGAGTAAGCAGAACCCCCCACCCTTACAAACGTATGTGTGCACACGCGCACGCACAGTAGTTGGGAGCAAGGAAGTTACAACAATGGGGATATGATCGCTGAGACCCAAAGGTCCAAATACCTATGCTCCGGCAAGTGGAGAAAGAACTACACAAACCTTCACAGAAACGGGTCCTCAGCCACCCTCACATTCATCCCACCCCACCCCACCCCCACCTCCTGTCCAACACTGGGAAATCACAGGAAGGAAATTCATTCCCAGGCAGGCCATGGGAGCTGGAACAGCCAGACTAAGACCTGGAGCAGGTGTGACCCTCAGCCACAGGCAGGTGGACATCTGTGAACACTGACATGTGCCTTTTTGATGTTCTTGGCCACTGTTGGGGGTTTGGAGGGGAGTGGGAGGTAGACAGCTCCCTAACTTCAGAACACTCAATCTTGTGCTCCCCTCCTATCTCCAGGCCAGAGCAGCCCAAGGTCACTGCCCCAGATGGCAAATTTCCCATAGTCAAGGCTGGCACCTGAATTGCCTAAGAGACCCAATGAAGGGATGGGGACGGGGGAGGGAAGGGCCATGGAGAAGGGGAGGGTGAGCCACCCTCCAACACTCCCCCACCCTCAAAATCAAGGCCCACAAGGAAAACCTCAAGAGGGGGCTGGGCAAAAAATAGGAGACACAGGATCCACCCACTGTACCCTCCCCTAACCCATCAACAATGTACTACTTAAGGGGACTTACAGAGAGCCTCCTACTCAAGACAAATCTGGGATAACCCAGCCAGTGGCTCCAAGCCTGCTTACACCTAGGAGCCCTCCTCTCACAAGAGAGACCTCAAAGGAGTCTTCAGAGAGATCAGTGTGAATCACTGGGAATGGAGGCCCTTTTCCCCCATCTCTGTAAGACCTAAACCTGATAGGATGGGGGTCTGATAGGATGGAAAAAAAGACTAGCTGCACCTTAGTCTCCTAGCCCCTCTGCCCCCAAAAGCCCCCACCCCACTCCCTAGACCCCCGAGTCTGAGCTCAGTTCAGCCCGCCATAGGTGAAGAAAGGAACTGGAGAACTCTTGCCCAGATGTCACACAGCTGCAAACTTCTGACTGGGGGTTCCCCAGCTGGGGCTGCTGACAAACCAGATCAGGGGTCTCGGAAGCGGGCTAGGAGATTCGAAGGAAGGATCCTGCGTGTCCACCACCGTGGTGACTCCGCGTCCCAACTCCAGAGGCACCCGGCAAACCCGGGCCGCGGACACACACTCACACACCCCAACCCACCACCCGGGTGTCATCTGAACAACATGCCCCCCTCCCTCCCCCGCTTCCCAAACAGCTGCGGCTCCCCCGCCCCCACCCTCCTGCCGCCCTCCCAGGCCCCCTTCTGCACCATTTCGGTCCAAGGAGGAGGGAACAGGCTGCGCGAAGAGGAAGAGGGAGGGGGGGCCGGCTGTTAAAATGTCAGTCGCTCCCGGCTGTCAGCGGAGGCCCCTCTGGGGATGGCGTCCCTTCTCAGACCACTTGGAAACCGTCGGAACACCCGGACACCAACAGTCCGGCACACTCGCAAGCTGCGGGTCCTCACCCCGACCCTAGAGACCGCCCCACTTGTTCCTACACAGCCGACTCCCAACACAAACAGTCCCCCATGTAATCTCCCACCAACGCCACACGAAAACACAGCCCGCTTTGCGAGTTCCTCCCGGCCCCGAAGGCCACCCCCATCCCTCCAGGGGGACGGTCTGGACCACCCTCCACCTCAACTCCAGGGAGGGGTGGGGGAGGGGGCCTCTTAAAGCGACAAGCGCATTATTTTTCTCTACTCACCGGGCCAGCTGGGGGAAGGGGAGTGTCACGGCTGGGAAGAGGTATCCCTCGCTTCTAGTCCGGGGGATCTTCAACACCGGGAAGCCGCAGCTCCGGGCCGGGGAATAATAAATGAGGCCGGCGTCCACGCGGGCCCTGGGCGGTGCCGGGGAACCTGGGCCCCCGTCGTGGGTGTGGGGGGCGGGCAGGCGGGCGACGGGCAGGCGGAGGACCGGGGCCGAGCGCCCGAGCCGCCTCGGCTGTGTTGATATTTTGCTTCCTTCCTCCTTTCAGGCTCCAAAGGTAACTCCTCCAGCCTCGGGAGTCAAGGCCGACGTAGGCACTGCTCAGCCTAGCTTGAGGGGTGGGAAAACAAGTGGTGATGGACAGGCGAGAGGCCAATGGGAGGAACCCATGGAGCTCAGGGGCGGGCCCTGGATGGGGGCGGGGCCGAGAGACACGGCCCCGCCCCTCGCTCCCTGAGCCCGCCGGGCCGGGCCGGGCCGGGCCGGGCCGGCCCCCACCCCATCTCCTGCCCAAGCTAGGCTGTAGCACCAGGAGCTGCAGATCCCTCCGCCTGCAGAGAGGGAGGGAGGAGGCAAAGTGGGGAGGTGAGACCCAGAGGCCTTTAAAGGGATCGGTCTGCGCTCTTGGTGTCCCCTCAGAGCTCTCCGCGTCGCCGCCTAGCGCTGCTGCCACCATACATTTAAGACGGTCCTTTTCCGGGAGGCTCCGCGCGCTGTGTGCATGCTCTCATAGACACCAAAGCTACCCCTACAGCTTACTCTCCGAAGCCCCAGGAGAATTGGGAGGTGGGACTCTAAATAGATAAATTAAGGATAGACACAGCGATTAAAAGATTTCATCTCCCCCCACTTACTGTGTGCCGAAGCTCACTTAAAGGGACACGTTCGCTTCTGGGGGTTACCTAGGGAGCTCGTTTGCTCCCTCTACCTGTGACAGACCCCCCTCCCTTACCAGGGCCTGACTCGACAGACGCCCAGCAATTTAAAGCGACAGCTCATAGTTCTTGGGTGACCTAATCCCGGAGTTTGCGGGCCCCAAAGCACTTACAGCCAAAGGGAGCAATTTAAAGGGGCGGGACCCTAATTTTCCCCAGCTCGGGAAACGCCCCAAAGCTTCTTATTAAAGGAGCAGTAGTAGCTTTTTAAAAAAAAAATAAATAAAAATTTCTGGTTGCTCCAGGGTGTGGTGAATCTTCACATGCCCTAAACAAGTGTGGATGCCTTACGGGTCAGACTTCTCCAGCATCTATCTCTGTTACCTCCTAAGTTCTGCTTTCTACCCAGACCTTGAGGAAATAATGGGATCTGGTTTAGATCTCAAAGAACCTTGCAGAACATAAAGGCACTCAGTTCTTCACACCGTGATTTCTATCTGGCTGGCTTTGATTTACTTGACAAAGACTTGATTCTGGGTTAAGTGCTGAAGAGACTAGCATATACAGAGGGAGGCAGCATATCATGGTGATTGGAAGCATCAACTTTGTAGTAGTCAAGCTTGTCTTGGTTCAAAGCCTTACTCCACCATTTATGAACTGTGAACACAGGCACATTATTTAACTGTCCTGTACCTCATGATCCTCGTGGGTAAAATTAGAGATGGTGGCAATAGTACCTAACTCATAAAGTTGGCATGAAGATTAAATTAGTTCATATAAGTAGATAGGTTAGAACAGTGCCTCATGCTGCATTATAATAACTCAAGGGCCAGACTGCAAAGACCCCTTTAGACCCATTATGACATACAAGCCTCAAATGAGACAAGCTCAGTTAGACTTGCTCTGCAAATAGGTTGAAAGCTTGTCTTAAATGTCCTAAGACAGGGAGCCAGCAGATTCCTATTTGCTTGGCCTCAGTTTCCAACCCTTCCACCTGGCTCCTCCTCCAGGAGGTTTAAAGTGTCCCGCTTTGTCCCCAAATGTAGCTTCTGAGTTCCTCATATCTGGGAGATGGGGCCCCAGCACCAGATGTCAGTCTTCCCTACCAGGCAGGGCTAGCTTTCCCTGAAGGGTAGGCAAGAGAAGCCCATCTACCTTGTCCCCAATGACTCTGAGAAGAACAGCCTTGTGCCAGGCCTGGGGCTCTGTTAGCAGCAGGATAGGAAAGTGCACCCTCCCTCCCTCAAGTAGGGAACCTTCCCTCACTTGTAGCCTCTATTTTTAGTGCTTCCCCAGGCTCTTGCTGGAGAAACCGTTTAGTCATCAGGGTGTTTATTTTCCGGCTGTTTCCGATGTCGGGAAAGCAGAATGTTGAGACTGGAGAGATCCAGGGCTGCTGGAAAAGGCTTCTTAGGAACAGGCCTGGGAACTCAGCCTTCAGACCATTGGGTCCTAGGGGGAAAAAAAAAAGTGGGGCAGCCAAGCCCCCAGGGGACCTAGAGAACTGGGTTCCCCACCAGCCTCTAGTTTTGAGGTTCTCCAAGACAGAGACCTCTCTGGCCCCAGCTCTACTAGAAGGATTCTCTCAAAAACAGAAGTAGCCCTTGGACAAATTCTTGCCCAGGGCTGATTCCCAGAAACCCCCTCCCCAATCTATAGACCTGCGGTGGTGAGCCTCCCGCCAACCACAGCTCCAGCCAATCTCAAGCCAGAGGCAGGCTTGCCAAGGCTGTGATTGGCCAGTTAGTTGCCTTGGAATGTTGAGTCCTTAACAAAGGAATGAGGAAGGAAGGTGAGTCACCTGGGAGGGTGTTTTAAAGGGCCAGGAGCTGGAGGGACAAATGAAGGGGGCGGGGGCAGGGATGTGGGGCGTGGAGGGGGAGAGTCGTGAGAGGAGATAGAATGTCCTGGACCCTGAGATGCTGTAATGATAATTCACCAAAGAACAGAGTAGGAGAGACTGAGAGGTAGAATTTATATATTTATATATCCATGGAGGACTAAGAAAGATTCTAGGGAGTAAATGTTGCTGGAAATCAGATTATAATAAAGACTTCCTGAAAGTGGCTCACTGCATCCTTTTCTTCTAGTCCATCCCTGGACTACCCATCCATCCCACAATCCTCTAGATGGAAAGTGCCTGAGCAGTCTCAGACGCTTGGATCTCCTTCTTCCTTCTCCCTCTGGCTACTACCCCATAGTCCCTAGAGAAAAAAATCATCTAACAGCCCAAAGTTGCTTAAAAAAAAAAAATCCCCAGGAGTCAGAAAAACAACCGCCTAAGTCCTACAAAGCATGTGTAAACTGCTCTGTACAGTCTCAACTTCATAAATCTATATGGCAAAGTGACATCAGTAGCCCCCTTTCTTCATGCCTCCCCAAGCATCCCTAATTTAACCTAATTTGGAAAGGTCTTCCTCATCCCCAAGGGCTGCTTCTCTTCCGGCCCATTGTCTCATATCTCTGGGGAGCCATTATTGCTGTTTCAGTCTCTGTCTGGCTGCTTGGTGACCCCTCTTGCCTTCCCCCTAGTCAGGTGAACAGTCTTTACACCCTGCCTCCATCCATCTCATCCCTTTCCTTGTGCAGATCACTCCTCCAGTTTTTCGGTGATCCCAGCAAAGTCCCCAATCTCTCCCCACGTTTTGCATGTTGCTGCCAGGGAAAGGGCCCTCAACATGAGTACTGGCGGTCCTTCTGTGTACACATTCTCCATATGGATTTGTATGTCCACCTGTGCCGCTACTTGTGCATAGTACTCTCTACTCTGTGTATCTCTGCCCCACCACTACAAACCATATTGTACTGACATTTTTGGTGTCTAATTTACTCCTCTTCACCAGATCCTGAGCTCCTTCAGGGCAGCAGTTTAACTCAAATTTGGGTCTGCAGGGCTTTGCAAAGCCTGGCCATGGAACTTGCTCAGCAAATGTCTGTTACATGACTCTGTGTATAACTGCATCTGGGTTAAGACTATAAAAACTTTATTGAACACCTCTACTTTTCCATTGATAACTGTACTAGCTCAGGAATGGGGTCTCTGATCTGGAGTTCTGGACAAGTTCCATAGGCCAGAGATGTGGAGTAGGAGAGAAGAGTCAGGCAGGGAGCTGTGCCCCAAGCTGTGCCAGGGGGTAGGCCGGCTGGAGCAAAGATCAGAAGCCCTACCCTGCAACTGAAAGGGGCAGGGAAAGGGTGCCAAAGCCAGGTCCTAGGCCAGTGCCCCCCACATGAGTTCCCTGCCTGGGCAGGATGTGGTGGCAGCTGCAGGAGGGTGGGCAGGATGTGGGGGTGGGGGCAGCTGAAACGAAGCCTGACAGTCTTCTCCCAGCTCCTCCCTCCTTCCCTCTCCCCTCCCCACCACCCCCTCCAAGTCACGTGCTTCCAACCGAGGCACCGACGGACTATTTCCCCTTTACGCGGAAGGACATAATTGACATTACAAACTCGATCCACAGGAGACTTCAGTCGTACCACGCCTTTTCCTTGCCCGTAGTCCAAGACGTTAAGTTTGCTAGATAACACATTTCTTTCAAATCCTGATCACTAATCTGGGAATGGCCCCTTTAAATGCAAATGACAGCCTTCTTGCTCTCGCCCCCAACCCCCATTTCAACTTCGCTCCTCGTGCCCAGACCACGCCAGCTGCCATTGACGTCACGTGTGCGTCAGCGTCGCCAACCCAACCAGACGGCACGCGGGGGGGAAGAAGGTGGCCTTAAAGGGCCAGAAGCTTTTGGTCTACCCGGTTACTCCTGTGAGATTTGGCCTTGAAAACAAGAAATGAAATGAAAGGTAGGAAAGTCTATTGGAACAGGAAGAAATGCAGGATAGATATTGGGAAGGACTTCCCAGAGTAGGGGGCCAGACTTTCCTCTAGAAGTTTGAGAATTTGAGACTGGGAGAAAGACCCAGAAGGGGCAGGACAACTCTGAGGGTGAAGAAGACTTGGCATTGAAGACTAGCCCTTTTACAATTTCAGCCTCTCCTCTGTACCTGTTCAGCATGGCCTCTATTCATATCCACTAAGAGTTTTCGGTTTTTGTTGTCGTTTTTTTATCCACTAAGTGTTTTGTTCTTGGTGCTGGCTGGGGATACCAAGTGAACAAACACTTAGTGGATAAAAAAACAACAACGACAACCACAACAAAAAAACACTTAGTGGATATGAATAGAGACCAGTACAAAGCCACCTCCCTTAGGCGGCCTTCCCTGATTGCCCCACTGAGCATGCATAGCACATACCTGCAACTAAAGACAATCTCTCTCTCTCTTTTGAACACCCACCAAAACATTTAATGAACCTGTATCTTCCTTCTACGCATTCGTGACCCCAGGGCAGTGTTAAGAGCACAGAACTTGTAGTCATGTAAACCTGGGTACCAATCACATTTGTACTGTTTAGTAGCTGAGTGCTTTGGGCAAGTCTCTTCATTTTAGTTCTAATAATTGTCAAATGGGGCTAATGCTCCTTAGGCCATAGACTTGCTATGAGGATTAAATGGGACAATTTCTTTGAGGCATGTATATGATATATACTGCATAGCAAACACACAATAATAATGGGGAATAGGTTTTAAGATAGCCATTTCCTCCACTGAACTATGAGCTTCCTGAGTCAAGGACCTTGCTAATACTAATTATTCCCAGCACCAACACAGTGGGAGACTTATAGCTGGTGCTTTGAAAATGTTTGCTGAATGAAAAAACAGGAATAAATGAATGATATCAGTGTTTCCTGAAATCTGACCTCCAAACCCACCCCTGAAGTTTTTACTCAAAGGGAGAAAATAGAAATGTCCCTTCTGTGCCCAGGTTTTAAACTCTGTGGTAGAGCCTCAGGTAGAGTTGAAGTGAGGCCCTAATCTCTGTGGTTGAACCAAAAGTATTATGCAAACAAGCAGCAAATGACTGTCCTGCAATGAAGAACTGAGGGGGCCTCCTCACCTCTCCCCTTCCCCAGCTCAGCTGCTAAAACCCTGTCCCGGGAAACCCAGGCTGGGCTTCTTCCAGGAATATAGGACACTAAAAGGGAGCAGGAAGAGGAGGGCTTCTTACCCCTTCAGAGTTCCTCAGTCAGACACTAATCCATGTGTGGCCTTTTCTTTTCTGGATACTAGTTTGTACTGCCCCTCCACCTCCTGCCAATTCCTCTCTCTAACTCTGCCTCTCACCTCCCACCCCAACCTACAATCCCTCCACAGCTTTACAATAGTTATAGTGGGGGCAGGAGGGACAAGACCTCTTAAACCTGATTCCAGCTTCTTGGCCAGAGGAGCAGTAGCCACCTGATCCTGGTTCAGCCTGTTTTGCAGCTGCTTGTTGATTTCATTGTCAATATCTGCTCCCATCTCTGAAGTAGAAGAGCTGACAGACAATAGAAGGGACTTCCTGTCAGGGGAGGAGCTATGAGCAAGAGGTAGTGAGAGCCCTCTCCTTCCATGAAAACCAGAAAGAAGCAGTGAGACCCTCCTGAAGGGCAAGGGAGGGAGTGAGATGGTAGGGGGAGATTCTCCCAGTCTCCCATCTGCCTTGATGCTGGCTCCTCCCCCTGAAGGGGTGGGGTGTTGCCCAGGAGCACTCTGTGTTCCAGAAAACCCTAAAATAACTGCCTTTGCTGTCCAGTTGCTATTTCTGTCCATCTTGTTTAATTATTCAAACCAAAGTTGGGGAGTGAACTATAAAAAGCTCTTCTACTTGGGGACCCAGGAGAGCTGGGAGTCTCGCCAGGTTGCAATAGCAGCAGGCAACAGAGTTTGGGTGAGGTCACTTGGTCTGGCCTCCTGCCTCCTCTGTTCCATCTGCTGTTTGCCTGCTTCCTCTGCTAGAAGGCAGAATCTAGGACCCGCCCCCCTCCCCAAGCTTCCCTCATGCCCTCATTTCAGCATCAGTCAAGCCAGGTCTGCCTGGGAGCTGAGCTCCACCTCTCTCCCTTTACTCTGTGAGTATTTTCTCTCAGCTGTCTCTTTGCTGACTGCTTTCTTGTCCTGGTTCTTAACCCAGAGACAATATTGTCAGACCCAATCATCAAGGCTTAAGGGAATGGGGTGGCAGGGAGTATGGGTAAAGAGGTCAAGTCAGGGAACACAGACAGGGCGACTGGAGAGCTTTCTGTTAGCTGGGGACTGGGAGCACACTTTTGGGAGTGCACAGGTGCCTGATTATCAGTCACAATTGCAAGCTTGTTCAAGGGATTCTCCTGAAATCTCTGATCTTGTAGCTGAGAGGATAGAGAGGAGGCAGCAGGAAGGACCTGCTTTCTTTTTCGGGCCTAGTCCTCTTCTCATTTGCCAGAAGCCTAATGGCAGTTTCCATTGAAGCAAAAGTCCAGGGCAGGCTAAGTGACCAAAGCGGGATTTCCCTGGGGCCTTCCTCTGTGCCGCTCTCCCATTCTCTTGTAACAAGGGATGTGATCGTGGTTGTTACAGCAACATGGGGCCGTGCCCTTGGAGGTGGTGAGTAAGGGTTAGGGTTAGTGAAAGGAAGACTGTAAGTTATACTGTCTAAGCAGGAGGGGCCCAAAGAGAGGCTGGGGCAGCCACGGAGACCCAGAGAGAGACACGGATATGGCGGATATGGCGTTAAAGTATGGACAAAAGGACAATGGGCCTCAAGCTCCAAGACAAGGAGAGACCATAGAGACAGATTCAGAGCCCCAGGGCAGAGAGAAGGGCAGACACTTGAGGTAAGAAGCCCAATGTAGGAGAGGGAGCCAGGGGAGTATGACAAGACTTTCCAGGAGCCACTGTGGGTCCTGAGTGTTAAAAAGAAAACTTCGGTTTCATTTTTGGGCCTGTTCCTACTCATGGCCTGTCAGCAGCAGCACCAGCAGCTCCTGGAGGTGCAGCCTGGCTTTCCTGCTGCGGCTGCTACTAGAACTTCAGGGTGGTTGCTGAAGTCCAGAAAGAGGCACGCCATTGCTAAGCAGCAGGAGGCTGTGTACCTGGAGCACATAGGAGGGAGCCCTGGCACCACTGATACAGGGAAGACAGGGAGATGTAAAGGAGCAGGGTGGACAAAGCTCAAGGCTCCCTCTCCCATCCTCTTCATGACAGTCAGAGAGGAGGGCTGTCTCCATCACTCACTAAACATGTTAGTGAGTGTGTGGTCTTTCTCCAGAATGCCATGATTATGTGCTCATGCCTTGTGACAGTTATCAGACTGACTCTGAGGACTGGTAGGGGCAGGGGCAAGGGGACGAAAGACCAGGTTAAACATCTTTCACAGGGTGATAGGAAGGGTCAAGGACCTGCCCCATTTGCTAAAAGGTAGAGAAACGTCTGGAAGTGCAGAGGCCTGAGGGTGGCAGTTTGTTCGGAAACAGAAAAAGAAGAGAAGCTGGTTGTAACCTGCACCAGCCTCCTCGTCAGATAGAGGCTCCACAGAGGAGAGGCAGCCTGGCAACAGGGTCCCTCACCCATTTGGATGTCTGTGTTCTCAAAGCTGAAGTTCTCCACTGTATTGCATTATTTTTATTCTATTGTTTTAAATTAATTTGTAGGTTGACAAGAGCTTGCAGAGGTAATCATCAGTGAGAAAGACTGTTCTTTCTCCTTTAGCCCTGTCACCTACCCAAAGGCATCTCCAGCAGGTCTGTGGAAGTAGCTTTGGCTACCGCTCAGGGTTGACGCTGGGCCATCACCACTCTTTTCCCGTTGGCTCAGCCCCTCTTCACAATGAGTACTTTCATTCACCAAACACTTACTGGGCATCTGATAGGGTGTTGGGGAAGTGAGGAGGGGTGGGCTGTGTGCTGGACCACACCTAGCCCCCACTGCATAGTGCCAGTCTGCCCACTGGAGTCCCAGCAGGCTCTGCTTCTTCCACCGGACTCTCCACTTGCACATGTTGCACGGACCGGTTAATAACTTCTCGCTGTCTATCCTGGTAAGGTCCCCAGTTCCACAGGGAACAGTGTGTGCTTCAGCCGCTCCTCTCAGTAAGGGTTGGAGGTTGCGAGTCCTCTATCTCACTCCCAACAGACCTGCTCCTGGAGGGCTGTGTTGCTGAGAAAACATAGGCCAGTGAGAGGATGCCTTAGGCCTGACCCATGAGAAAGAGAAGAAGCTGGGGCCAAAAGGGATATGACCTTGTTTTGTTTTCATCCCTGCTTTGCGCCAGGCACTCAGAAAGGCATCGCACACATTATTTTCATCATCATACAATAGCCCACCTGACATAGAATTATCACCCTCATTTTACAGATGATGAAAGTGAAGATCAGAGAGGTTAAAGAGCATATTCATATTTGTATAGCAAGAAGCAGCCATGGGGTTCCAGCCCAGGCCTGTCTGTACCCAGTGAAGGGTGAAGGGAGAAAACGGTTTCACTGTTGCCCAGGAATAGAACCTGACTGTGTGATCACAGGGATACTGGAGTGACCAAGGACTCCAGAGCATAGTTAGGACAATACCCTCATGAATTCAATGTTTGAAAGTGCTAATGAGGAAGAAACAGCCACTCAGAGATCCGGTATGGTCACACACAGACCTTGGAATTGCTCAGGTTTAGAGAAAGCCAGGAGAGAAGGCTGGGTCAGACAAAGCTAAAACCTAATCTCAGCTCAGTCATTTCTAGCTGTGTGATCTTAGGCATGTCACTGACCCTCTCTGAGCCTTAGTTTCCTCAGTGAAAATGTGAGAGCAATACTCATAAGGTGCTGCAAAGATTACAAGAGGTAATGCAAATAATGGTGCCTTGCAACAAAGCCCCTCTCGTTCCATCCCCTGCAGGACAAGAGGGCCAATGTAACCAAGAGCAAATTCACAGGGGTGTAAATCTGTTGGGATAGTACCAGGAATCCCAAAGCCTGGCAGAAGTTGGTGGAACATTTTAGACTTTTCTCTTTCTCATGGCAGGGGCCAGGGGGAGGTCAGTCACATTTAGAATAAGCAAGAGTATCAAGAAAAGGGCCCAAGAAGAGTCCTCTGCTGAAGAATATGAATTACTGGTGAAAGTAGACAAAGGGGAAATAATTTCCAACTCCTATTGTCTTCCTGTTTTTCTCCTGAGATAGATATTGAAAGCAGAAATAAGAGAAGTGAAGTTCTGGAAAGGTGAGAATCAAATCTACAGCCCATTTGTTCGATGACTTCCTATCTCTACCCTGTGAAGTTCAGGGGTGGCATGGAGGGAATGTGCACAGATGGTTACGGGGGCCTTGCCCCCACCTGTGAGGAACTTTGGAGAATAGAAGAGGTGTCAAAAGACTGGAGGTAAAAATAGGAGACTCCAATGTTGCAGAGGAGGGAAAGACAGATATTCAAAACTCCAAGCTGGAGCCCACTCCCCCACCCTACCCCTTTCGGAAGACTACAGAAGAAGGCAGGGGTCATGTGGAGCTAGCTGGGGGTGGCCAGCCCCTGGCTACTTGAGTGTGGGCATCACCTGGGAGACCGTTGAACTGCCAAGAATGTCAGCCCACTCCAGACCTGCTAATTACAACTTGCATTTTAACAAGATTCATAGGTGATTTGAATGTAAGCATTCAAGACTGAGAAGTACTTCTCATCATCGTGGCAATACATGCAAATACCAAATATTGTGACATGCGGTTATATACCACATAAGGATTTTCAATCTGCGATGGACGGCCCACACGATGGTGGTTCTGTAAGATTATAAGGGAGCCAAAAAAATTCCTATCAGCATTGATGTCAAAGCCATCATGATGTTCTAGCACAAAGGTTACAAGAAATCACCAAGGCTGTGATTGAGATGGTCAACCACAAACAACTTTAACCCGGTGTGGCTGAGGACGACATCAAGGAGCTCCTGGAGGTAGTTCCTGAGGACTGGCTGATGAGGAGGTGTTGGAACTGGAACAGGAACGAACAGCTAAAGGAGAGGCAAGAGAAAAGGAAACTGCAGGAGAAAAAGATGAAGAAATTCACAGTGGAGGGTTTAACAGAAGCCGTTGCTCCTTATGAAGTTGGAAAACGTGGACCCCACCCCTGAAAGGTTTTCACTAACAGAGAGGAATGTTCATGGCACGTTATCTGCTTACAGGCAGACCTATGATGAAAGAAGGAACAAAACGAGGAAACCACTACGGGCGTGTCTCTGAAAAAGGGGACCCTCTTCAAGAAGAGCCTCCGGCAGGTCCTTCAGGAGATCTTCCAGAGGAAGACATTGTTGTTACCATGGGAGAGGAGAGCTCCATGTGTTTTATTGCCCTGACGAACTTCCAGCGGGATGAGATGTGTAGCTGGCGATGTTACGATAAGAAAAGCATGCGGGATGGCAGATTTTGTTATGGCCATCTTGGAAAGTATAATCTGCCACATTTACTAATTATCAAAGAAATGGAACCTAAACAAGGATGCTCTTGCATTTTTCCAATTAACAACAATTGACTCAGTTAACACAGAGTGAGAGCTAAGTCCTTCCCTGTCAGGGCAGATGAGCTAAGTTGCGCTGCAGTGATAAACACCCTCAAATCCTCTCTCTTAGTAGATTAACACAATGCACATCTCAGTGCCAGGCAGTGGCTGTCTCTCCAGGGTGCTACTGGCTGGTGACTCAGCCCCTGACACATGTCACACACAGGTTAGTAGGGAGGGCCATGCTCCACATGGCGGGGTGGGGGAGGTGGGCGGTGCAAAAGTAGGTTTACAGTTGCATTGTGACATTCTTTTTAGTTAATAAAGCCACTGTAATAATCATAACTGCCTGTCTTTTTCCATACAAGCAACTGTGAACATATTTTTGCCCACCCTGTAGTCACTCAGGGACCTGAGCTGACAGAGGCACTGCCATGTTGTAGCTGCACCATCAGGGACAGGTACCATATCAGGGAAAGAAAATACAGAGAAACACATGTGGGATTTTTGTTTAAGGATTTAACTTATTTATTTTTAGAGAGAGGAGAAGGGAGGGAGAAAAAGAGGGAGAGAAACATCCATTTGTGAATGGTTGCCTCTTGCAACCCCCAACTAGGGACCTGGCCCGCAACCCAGGCAAGTGCCCTGCCTGGGAATTGAACCGGCGACCTTTTGTTTCGCAGGCCGGCACTCAATCCACTGAACCACACCAACCAGGGCTGGGATTTTTATTGACAGAGTTGCAAGTGACACACTATACTTCCATTCACACTTTGGCCCAAACAAGTCATACAGTCCTGCCTAAACTGCAAGGGAGCTGGGAGATGTAGCAGAGTAAGTGAAGTTTAGGGTGAGTGCCTCTGCCACACCTCATGTGGCATGTACAAGGCCGTACATGATGTGTCTTTCCACATCTTATCTCTCAAACCTTTTCTCCAGATATGTATGTGGCTTACTCTTCACTTCTTTCAAGTCATCACTGAGATGTCTTCTCCTCAATGAAACTTCTCCTGATCACCCTATTAAAAATTACAGCCCAAGCCCTGGCTGGTGCAGCTCAGTGAACTGAGCATGGACCTGCGAACCAAAGGATCGCGGTTCAATTCCCAGTCAGGGCACATGGCTGGGTTGAAGGCCAGTTCCCAGCAGGGGACGCACAAGAGACAATCACACATTGATATTTCTCTCCCTCTCTCCTTCCCTTCCCCTCTAAAGATAAATAAAATTTTTTAAAAAATTGCAGCCCACCCCTCATTCCTCTCCTTCACCGTATTATTCCTTATTATGCTCTTTGCTTTTGCCAAAGTGCTTATAACTTCTGACATGCTAATGTACCTGTCTTTACCAGCCACGCTGTCAGTGCCACATGGGCCTTGCTCTGTGTTTGCTTTTGTTAATGCTGGAGCCCAAGTACCTCAGGTAGTGGCTGGCACATCTAAGAGAGCAGTTAATATTTGCTGAAGGACTGAATTTTTAAAAACAGTTGCTTTTGGCAAGGGTGTGGTAAGACTGCCACACTTCTATTCCTTCTTAGTGGGACTATAAATTGGTACAATACAACATTTTTTAATCTTCTTTTGGAAAAAAATCCAAAGGAATTTTTTCATTGCTTTTATTTTATTTTTAAAGACTTTATATATTTATAAAATCTTTATATATTTGTATATATAAGATATATATAAAATTTTCTTAAAAAATTTTTAGAGATAGGGAAAGAGGGAGAGAAACACCACTGTGTGGTTACCTGTTGTGTGCTGCCCACCAGGCATCCAGCCTGCAACCCAGGCATATGCCCCGACTGGGAATTGAACCAGCAACCCTTTGGTTTGCAGGCTGGCACTCATTCCACTGAGCCACACCAGCCAGGGCTTCCATTGCTTTTAGATAGAGGGGGAGGGAGAGGAGAGAAACATGGATTGGTTGCCTCCTGTACATGCCCAGACCTGGAATCATGCATGGAACCTGCAGCCTAGGTATGTGCCCTGGCCAGGAATCAAACCCGCAACCCTTTGGTTACAGGACGACCCTCCAACCAACTGAGCCACGCAAGCCCATGTTGTACAATACAACTTTAAATAACCTTTTAATTTTGGGACAGTTTTAAATTTACAGAAAAGTTGCAAACACAGTACAGAAGGTTCCTGCTTGTCCTTCACCCAGTTTCCTTAAGGTTAATATCTTACATCACATTTGCCAAAACTAAGCAATGAATATTAACATATAACCATTAACCAAAACCCAGATTTTACTTGATTTTCCTATTAAAGTCCTTATCTCGGTTCCAGGTTCTAGTCCAGGGTACCATATTGCATTTGGCAATCATATTATTCTTTTGGAGAAAGGGCTTCTCTTATGCAACACTGTTGGAAAGGCAACTGAGAGGTTCTGCAAGCCACAGTAAGGGCAGCTTTGCATTGATTTGCAAGAGTCGGCTGAGCTGCTTTCTGGACCCTGGGCTATTGGCCCCAACAGGGTATGTACTTTTCTCTCTCCTTCTGGGAACTCTTTCTGTTATTGGTACAGATTCTCTGGAGGACATTCTATATAAAGTGCTTACCTTTTGATGCAGCAGCTTCCCTTTTAGAAATACATTCTAAGGAAATAAACATGGGCACAAAGATTTAGGTGCAAGAACAAATCAGGACAGAATCTTTGTAAATGACAAAACACAGTCCAAGGACCTTCAGCAAGTAGGGATCTGTTGGGAGATGCTAGTGGCACTCAGGGTTGTAAGGAATGAAATTATTTGACCTGCAGATGACACACTGATCCTTCTGGGGGGCCCCAGTGCCAGAAACTTGTGGCCGTCTCTCCAGAGTGCTGCCAGCTGGTGACTCAGCTCCAGCTGGCTTCCTGGGTTCTGCCCTCAGAATTCAAACTCCCATGGTAGAGGGGAAAGGGGTCTAGTGTCTGTCCAAGAGTCCTGAGCCCAAGGTCTGGTCATTGTGAGGCTGATTCCACCATCCAGTAACCCCACCTGTCATGTGGAGGGGAGGAGGGTCCGTTCCCTAGAGAAAGAGAGAACAACGCCACAAAGGATTTGCAGCACAGCATTCTTTTATATATCGAAACTTAAACCATCTAAGATGGTTACATTGTAGTGGATTGATTAATTAAATTATGGCGTATCATTTAATATGGGAAAATGTTTATGATGCTAAGTGAGAAAAAAGCTGGTTACAAAATAATATGCATAACATGATTCTAATTACAAATATGATTCAACCTGGTTGGTGTGGCTCAGTGGATTGAGCTCCGACCTGCAAACTAAAGCGTCAGTGGTTCAATTCCCAGTCACGGCACATGTCTGGGTTACAGAACAGGTCCCCAGTAGGGGGTGCATAATAGGCAACTACACATTGATGTTACTCTCCCTCTCTTTTTCCCTCCCTTCCCCTCTGTCTAAAAATAAATAAATAAAATCTTTTTTTAAAAAAGCAAATATGATTGGAAGAAAACACATACAAATGTTACAAGTGGCTATCATTTTGTGATGGGATCATGAATTATTTTTACCTCTTTTTTTGCTCTTAAAATATTTTTCAAAAAGATTTTACTTATTTTCAGAGAGAGGGGAAGGGAGGGAGAAAGAGAGGGAGAGAACTGCCTCTCACACCCCAACTGGAGACCGGCCCACAACCCAGGCATGTGCCCTGACAAGGGGTTGAACTGGTGACCTTTCACTTTGCAGAACAATGCCCAACCCACTGGGCCACGCAGGTCAGAGCTGCTCTTAAAATATTTTCTATATTTTCTACAATAAATATGTTTTATAACCAAGAAAAAATGATATTTTTAAGCTCCTGCTTTTTTTTTCTAGTTACTTTTGTTCTAGCTTTCTATTCTAAGGAGATAATTAAAAGTAAGTAAAGATGTTGTATACAAAGATATCATTACAGAATTATTGATAATAGTGAAAATAGAAAACAACTTCAATATTGTAGGAATGTTAAATACAGTAAATACAAGGGGGGACCCAAAAAACTGGAATTCATTTATAAATATTGTTTATTTATTCTTATATGTTTAAACTTTAGTCACCTTCAAAGTACTCTCCATTTGATACAATACACCTATCGGGACAGTTTTTCCACTGCTCAAAAAGTTTTTGAACTCGTCAATTTTTTAAAAATATATTTTATTGATTATGCTATTACAGTTGTCC
This sequence comes from Anoura caudifer, assembly GCA_004027475.1. Lineage (NCBI taxonomy): Eukaryota > Metazoa > Chordata > Mammalia > Chiroptera > Phyllostomidae > Anoura > Anoura caudifer. Next base: position 68,472 of record PVKU01006278.1, read on the forward strand.
CATTTCTCCCCCATCATTCCCATCATTTGGGACTCTCTGAGCTTCCTGGACTTCCTGGAAACCTACTTCCTTTGCCAGATTGGGGAAGTTCTCCTTTATTACATTTTCAGTTAAGTTTTCCATTTCTTGCTCTTCCTCTTCTTCTGGCATCCCTAGGATTCAGATACTGGAATGTTTAAAGTTGTCCCAGAGTTTCTGCAGCCTCTCCTCATTTCTTTGAATTCTTGTTTCTTCATTCTGTTCTGGTTGAATATTTTTTTCTTCCTGTGCTCCAAATCATTGATTTGAACCCCGGTTTCCTTCCTTTCACTGTTGGTTCCCTGTGCATTTTTCTTTATTTCACTTTGCATAGCCTTCACTTTTTCCTCTATTTTGTGACCATACTCAACCAATTCTATGAGCATCCTGACAGTGTTTTGAACTTTGCATCTGATATATTGGCTATCTCTTCATTGCTTAGTTCTATTTTTCAAGCTTTGATCTGTTCTTTCATTTAGGCCATGTTTTTTTTTTTTTTTTTTTTTTTTTTTTTTTTTTTTTTTTTTTTTTTTTTTTTTTTTTTTTTTTTTTTTTTTGTCTTGGCATACCTAGTACATTGTAAGGAGTGGGGCCTTAGGCATTCACCAGGGCAAGGCAACCCACGTGGCTGCGTTGGTGTGCTGTATGTGGGGCAGGGGTCCAAGAGGGAACAATGCCCCTGGCTCAGCTCTCAGCCAGCTTTCTCCATCACTTCCCTGGCTACCCATAAACAAATTGGGCCTTTCTAGTGCTGATTCCTGGGTGGGTGGTTTTGTGTATGTTCTAAGACCCTGTGGGTCTCTCCAACAAACTCTCCTGTGAGGCTGGGAGTTTCTCCTGCTGCCTCAACCCCCACAGGTTTTTTCAGTCAGATGTTTGCAGCTTTATTACCCCGCACTGGAACCCTGTGTTTCATGGTCTCTCTCACTCCCCAGTTGTTCCTCCTGGTTTATCTGCATGCAAAAGTGGGACCCCAGGCTCCTCCAGCCACTACCTTGCCCACCCCAGTCCTCCAACCACTGCCTTACTGCAGTAAGTCCTCTCTGCACAGCTGCCTGTCTCCACTCCTCCTACTTGGTCTGGATGAACGTTTCTTCTTTAACTCTTTGGTTTTCAGACTTCCATACAGTTCGATTTTTCTGGCAGTTATGGTTGTTTTTTGTTTTTAAACTTGTCGTTGTCCTTCTTTTGACTGTGTGAGGAGGCACAGTGTGTCTACCTATGCCTCCATCTTGGCCAGAAGTCTTTACCCTTCATTTTGTTTATATGGTGTTCATATTAATAGATTTGCAAATACTGAAGCAATCTTACATCCCAGGAATAAATCCTGCTTGATCTTTTTATTGTATTGCTAATATTTTGTTGAGGATTTTTGCATCTATGTTTATCAGCAATCTTGGCATATAATTTTTTCATCATGTCTTTGTCTGCTTTTGGAATAAGGTAATAATAACAGGCCTCATAAAATGAGCTTAGGACCCTTCCATCCTCTTCAATTTGGGGGGAATAGTTTGAAAAGGATAGGTCTTAACATTTGAATGTTTGGCAAAATTCATCTGTGAAGCCATCTGGTCCAGGACTTTTTTGTTTGTTGAGTTTTTTGATCACTGATTTGATTTATTGGTAGTTAACAGTATGTTCAGATTTTTTGTTTCATTTGGTTCAGACTTGGAAGATTGTATAGAATTTGTTTCTTCCAGGTTGTCCAATATGTTGGCATTTAATTGTTCATAGTATTTTGTTATAATCCTTTGTGTTTCTGTGGTGGCAGTTTATCACTTCTGTCACTTTCATTTATGATTTTATTTATTTGGGTTCTTTTTTTCTTGATAAATCTGGTTAAAGTTTTATCAATTTTATTTGTTCAACGAACCAGCTCTTGGTTTCACTAATCTTTTCTATTTTTTAAGAGTACTTTTTAAAAAAATTTCCACTCTGATCTTTGTTATTTCCTTCCTTCTACTCACTTTGGACATTTCACATAAATGGAATGGGCTTTGTTCTTTTTTTTAGTTCCTTTAGATATAAGGTTAGATTATTTAGTTGAGATTTTTTTGTTTCTTGAGGTAGGCCTGTATTGCTATAAATTGCCCTTTTTGAACTGCTTTGGCTGTGCCTCATAGATTTAGAATCCTTGTGTTTTTTTAAGAAATAGATTTTATTTATTTATTTTTAGAGAGGGGAAGGGAGAAAGAGGGAGAGGAACATTGATGTGTGAAACATGGATCATTTGCTTCTTGCACACCCTCAACTGGGGACCTGGCCCACAACCCAGGCATGTGCCCTGACTGAAAATTGAATCAGCGACCCTTCAGTCTGCAGGACAGTGCTCAGTCCCCTGAGCCACACCAATCAGGGCAGGATCCTTCCATTTTCATTATCATTTGTGTCAAGGTATCTTTTGATTTCTTCCTTGATCTTATTGTTAACCCATTCATTGTTTAGTAGCACATTATTTAGCCTCCATGTGTTTGTGTGATTTAGTTTCCTTCTTGTAACTGATTTCTAGTTTTATACCAGCATGATCAGAAAAGATGCTTGATATGATTTCAATCTTTTAAAACTTGAGACTTGTTTTGTGGACTAACATGTGGTCTATCCTGAAAAATGTTTTATGCACATTTGAAAAGAATATATTTTCTGCTGCTTTGGGGTGAAATATTCTAGAAGTATCAGTTAAACTCATGTTGTCTGTGTCATTTAAGGCTGTGGGTTCCTTGTTAATTTTCTGTCTGATGATAGTACCTTTTGATGGCTGAATAATATTCCATTGTGTGGGTATACCACTTTACGTTTCACTCATTCTTCAGTTGATGGACAGTTGGATTATTTTCCCATTTGGCTATTATGAATAATGATGCTATGAATATTTGTGTACAGTTTGTATGGACATACACTTTCAATATTCTTGGGTTTATTGAAAATAGGAGTGGAATTATTAGATCATATACTGTTTAAAATTTTGAGGAATTACCAAATCATTTTCCAAACTGGCTCCACAATTTTATAACCTCCTTGCAACATATAAGGTGTGAGCTCTGTGTCCTCACCAACACTTGTTACTGCCTGTTTTACTTTAGCCATCCTCATGGGGATGAAATACTATCTCATGATTTAATTTGCATTTGCTAATGACTAAAGATGAGCATTTTTTTATGTGCTTATTAGCGATTTATATATCTTCTTTGGAGAAATAGCTATCCAAATTTTTTGTCCATTTAATTGGATTGTCTTTTTATTTTTGAATTGTAAGAGTTCTCATACATTTGGGATATAAGTACCTAATCTGATATATGATTTGCAAATGTTTTCTCCCATTCTGTGTTGTATTTTCATTATCTTGAAGGTGTCCTTTGAAGCACAAGTTCTTCACTTTGACAAAGTCCAATTTATCTAATTTTTCTTGTCACTTGCTTTTTGGTGTCCTAGGGAACCAGTGCCTAATCCAAAGTCTTGAAAACTTGTATATTTTCTTAAAAAATTTTTTATTGACCCAGGAAACATTGATTAGTTGTGCCGCCCATTTATGCACTCATTGGTTGATTCCTGTATGTGCCCTGACCAGGGAGGGATTGAACCCGCAACCTTGGCATATAAGGACAATGCTCTAACCAATTGAGCTACCCAGCCAGGGCTGTGTTTTCTTCTAAGAGTTTTATAGTTTTAGCTCTTACATTTAGGTCTGTAATCCATTTTAATTAATTTAATTTGATCTGTGATCTATGTTTATATATGGTGTGAGGTAGGGGTCCAACTTCATTCTTTCATGTGGATATCCAGTTGTCACAGCCCCATCTGGCAGAAAGACTAGTCTTTCCCCATTGACTAGTCCTGGCACCTGCACTTGCATTTTTTTACCTCACCAATTGTCCTCCAGAGGTTGCACTAGTGTGTACTCCCAACCACAGGAGCCAAGTGCCTGTATCTCAGATTGAGCATTGAAGATTAGAAAAGGACACTGATAGACTGAAGCTCATCAGGGACCATCACTTATGGTGGAGTGGGGGGTAGGCTTGAAAGAGTGGGTTGAAAGAAGTAGAAATGTTTATTTCAACAGAAAATACTGGGGGAATGTAAATTCTGAATGGGTGGGCCTGAATTTAAAACCCTTACCAGCTGTGTAAGGTGTCCCTTACTACCTCAGGTAGTTATCCAACCCTACTTACTTTTGTTGCATTAAACAGTAACCACAGACCTTTGTAGAGTTGTTTGTAAAGAGTGAATATATGTAAATATCCCACCCCATGACAGGCCCTCAATAATGGTAGCTATTGTGGCATTTCTGTATGTGCTGTATGGGGCCAAGATCATGTGACTGTAGGGGAACATCACAGTGGGATAGTGTTGGAGTCACTTGTGAGATTTTTAATGACTGATCATGTATAGAAACTTGAATCTACTACTGTGTGTCACTGTCTGTCACCCAGAGCAAGGCAATACTGAAGTCTTTGCTGTGACATGTTAAGAGGGGGGAAAGGATGTGACTGAGACTGAATGTGACAGCAAGACAAATCCCAAGTGACATGGAATGGAGTGTGGGGAGGCAGGCTGCAGCAGGCAAACTTGTATGGGCCCAACATAGGCTGCTTGGGAGTTTAGATACCAGGGCAGTCATCTGTCCTGTCCCCTCCTCCACACACTTCCCTCCCTGCTTTCAGGAAGCAGGGAGGGGAGGAGGGTGGCTTTCCTCATGGAAAGGGGATTTAATGCAATATTTAAGGAGCTGCTGCTCAAGCATCTTTGGTGTCATCACCCAAGGCTCAGGAAAAGAACCTGCTGGAAATGTGTGCAAAATGGGTGGGGTAGAACCCAGACTGGTTTCTCCTCTTTTTAGCTTTAGTCTTCTGAGTGGCTGATGAAAACAGAATTGAAACCTAACAATTCCGTCCTACTCCTGTCTGTTCCCTGGGGAGGGAAGAGAGGCATAAATGCCACATCTCATTAAGCTTTCACAACTCAGACAGGCAGAGGGGTCCTACATGGGAGGCAGGCAGGGGCTTAGGGAGGCTGTAGGAAGGACTCCCCAGTTCTCTCAGGAAATATCTGTCCAAGACCATGGAGGCCTGCTCTGCACAAATGAAATAAGGGTCAACAACAGATGTGGAGCAATAATGGCTTTAATTGAAAAGCAATCAGAAGGGCAACAGGGACAGGAAGTTGGTAGATGTGGGGACGAGAGAGACAGTGGCAGAGACAAGACTGCAGGTTGTCAAAACTGCCTGGAAGAGTCAGCTCTAAGGTACAGGAGTCCTGAGGGGGAAAGAGAAAAGGGAAAGGCTGCGTTTTGCACCACACAAAGCTGAACTAAGGAGTGGGACTGTTGCCCTTGGCCTAAGGCGACTCCATTTTATCTTTTCAGGTTTTTACCCTGAGCCTTTTTATTTAAAAACTGAACTTATTGGGGTGACCTAAGGTGACTTTAAATACAAGGTATAAAAGATTGGCATAAATATCAGTTTGAACAAAGGAAATGAGAACTCTTTTTCTGAGCTCAACAAGATGAAAGAATTAAAACCATGATCCAAAGTGTAAGGCTGGGAGAGAGCATAAATAGCCTAGTGATCCACATATAAAACAGACCATAAACAAAGGAGTGGGATTTGAGGTTAATGGAGGGTCAGCTTGCCTTGCCACCATGGAGGGTAACCGTGCCACAACTCCACGTGGGCATTGCCTCCCACTGTCTGACCCCTCCTGGGTGTGAGGGTGAGGGGCTGGAGGGTGTGAGGGGTCACAGCAGCAGGCCTGGGCTGCAGCAGGGCAGGAACACCCACTGTTGATGAAGTGGGATTGGGATAGGGAGCCTGACTCTGCCTTGGGGTCTGCAGAGAACGTAGAGGAAATAAGGCTGCAGGTGCAGTGTATGTAGTATTGGGGTAATCACGGGAGGGCAGCTGCAGACACGAGTGAAATTGCCTTCCCAGGCCAAAGGGCAGGGTTCTATCCCACCTAGGTTCATGCCCTGCCATCTAGCTGGAAAACTGTGAGGTTCTGGGACTTAAAAGTCACACAGCCAGACTCTGGGGCAAGGCTGACTTTAGCCAATTAGAGACCCTCCCTGTGGCCAGGCAGACAAACTCTTTCCAGCTAGGGAGCTCTGGGTGTCTGCAGGGAAGCAGAGTAGTGTATTAGGGTTAAAAAAACATCCAGCGAGATAAGGGCTAGGGTAGCATCATGCTCATTGCGTCTGTCACTTCTGCAAGAATTTCTTGTTGAGGAGGAAAATGAGAAGGTTCACATTGACCTTGGCCTTGTTGAAGAGTTTCATGACAGCCACACCCTCGTACTGAAGCTGCAGGAGGTCCTAAGGAGCAGGGGAAGGGAAAGGGAGAAGTTTAAGTCTTCTTCACCACGGCCCAGGCAGTCTATAAAACATTTTGGAGACTTACATAGTCATCCAGTGGCACTGACCACTGCAATAGGGCACTGAAACCCCACTTCACAGAGGAGGAAACCAAGGCCACAGGAGAGGTATAGTACTTGGCCAAATGCCAATTCAAGCACAGCCATGCCTGAAATGAGTTTTCTCATTCAAAAAGCAGAACAGCAGAGCGAAAACACTTAGATTTAAAATGACTGCTTTCCTGAACAGCCTCTGAGTTAGGCTGGCTTCTTAACCTTTTAGCTTCAGAGCCTGTACGCAGGCATGATGCTTCAGAACTGTGAAGAAGGTTAAACAAGACACCGTGTAAAGTCCTTGACTTGTGATAGAGCTTCAAATATTAATCCTACTTCTCACCCTGCCAGCCCAGGCCATTCTCCTGATGTTTGGCAGTGGATGGGGTCTGTGTCGGGAGGGTGGGGGCAGAGGGGCTTGGGCTGCACAGACCCTCACTCTTTTCTTCAGGAACAGATGATACTGATTGGGTGGGGAACACCGCTGATGTCACCTGAGGCTGACCTGTCATTAGGCTAGCACCGAAAGCCTGGTAGGTGTCTTAAGGGATCATGAGGATGTCCTCTCACCTGATAATGAAGCTGAAACCGCTCCATGTCCACACCCAGGAACTTGGCATTTACTTCAAATTTTCCTGCCTCATCTCCAGGAGTGATGTCAAAGATCACATTTCTGAAGCTATCAGGAAGAGGATTCAAAATGGGGCCCACCGTCTCTTTCCGGAGTCATAGCCCCACTCTTGCACCCACTGCCCCTCATCCTGGTTAGCGCCACGTGTCACCCAGAGCCCGGACTTCCCCTCTGTCACTCCCAGGGCCCAGCTCTCACCACCCCATGTCTGCCCAGCCCCAATCAAATGTTCTCTCCTCCGGGAATCTTTCCCAATGTCCTCTGCCTGGGGCTTCTAGTGCCAGACTACACCCAGGGTCTTCAACTTTCCGTCTGGAGATGTCCTGCCTTCCCCATCATTCTAACAGCGCTCCCTTCCTACCTGGCCCCCAGCCAAGAGCTCCACCCCCAGGTCATGGGACAGGAAGGGGCTGACATTCTGCCCTCTGAAGAAACATACTGAGAGGTGGGAAGATCTTCAATCTCCACCAAAACACCCTTGTCCAGGAGCTGGGCAGCAGTGTAATGAAGAGAGAGCTGCTTCTTCCCTTTCCCAGAGCTCCTGATTGAAAAAAGGCCCCAGAGAATTCAGCCAGTAAACTCTTCACCACCAAAGACAGTGTACTTTTCTGTGGCTGGTAGGAAGGAAATTAGACCCCGAGGGAGACTTCTGACCGGTGGGAGACAAAGAAGGGGCTGCACCCGAGGCCAAGGCTTCACAAGGGAGATCCAAAGACCCGAGTTAGGAAGGGGCCATGCTGTGCCAGAGCATGTCTTCTGCTGGTGGAGAGCGGGGCAAAGGTTGCCATGGGCAGGGTGAGCGGTCACACGGGAGGAAGACAGCACCTACTTGGAGCCGGGGGCCAGGTGGCCCAGGCAGGCCTGGATGTACTGGCTGTAGTAGTCACCCTGCTCCTCATAGAAGGCGGTCTTAGCACTCAGGCCTTGGAGCGTGACCTGGAGCTTCACCAGCTCTGCCTTCCGCCGCTGCCGGTGCCTGCGCTGGTTACGGATGTCCTGGGGTTGGGGAACCAAGGGAGGGGGAGTTGGCCATTCCTGGCGGGAGAACCTCAGGGCCTGACCCAGGCCCAAGAACAACTCACTGTGAGGACCTTCAGGAAAAGGAGGAAGAAGGGGATTTCAAGGCTGTTTTTGTTAGGAGGAGCACAATCTCAAGGGCCATCCCAACCTTCAAAGGACATCTTTAGGACCTTCCCCACTGAGGAGTAACTGTTTCAAGGCTACTTAATTTTTAGTAAAAAAAGAGTTAGTTACATAAATATGTCCTTCCCTAATTTTAAGACATTTCTTTCAAAAAAAGACCATTTGGAGGTTTCTTGGCTTTCCCCTGGCTGGTGAAAACTTGGAGTGGGCACTTTCCAGGCAGAGGCCTGCCCTTGAGGTGCCGATACTATGCACACACATGCACGCACAAGGGCACACATGTGCACACAAGCATACAGCCCCAGGCTCAGGTCATTACCTTGGCCAGTTTGTCCACCAGCCCCTGGTAGCCATCACTGGCACTGACCAACCCCAGGCTCTCCAGTCGGCGCAGGTTCTGCAGGACACGCCTTTGCTTCTCTGCCAGTGGCAGGAGGGAACCAGCGGTCAGTGAGTGGTGTCGTCGAAGCAGCTCTGAGTTCTTGGCCTCACAGGCCTGGCGTCGGCACATCAGCCGCTTGTGAGATGCTTCCTGGGGGGCAGAGATTCTGGCTCGAGGCCCTATCGTTCTGCCCCCAGCCAGGGCAGGCCCCGGGGCACCAGATTCAAAGGAAAACAGGGCACTTCAGGGTATCGCTGGGAGACTGCCTCCAGAGCCCAGCTTCCAGGGGCAAGAGACAGGGTGGCTTGTGAGGAACATCCAGGTGTGACGTCACAAATTAGGAGGGCCTCATGGAGCACCAAGGGGAGTGGACGCCCGAGGGAGACCCAACAGAAGTGCAGCGTAAAGGGTTCCGGACGGACTGGCGTGGACTTCCCAACACTGGAGCTCTGAGGTGGCTCCAGGGTATCTGGGGGCATTTCCCTTCTTTCGTACTGTGCTGGCACAGGCCTCTACTGGCCATCCCACCTTTTCTCCGAGAAGCCCCTGGCTTAGTCTGCACTCCAGCTGGCCCAGTTTGCCCCTGTCACCTACCCACTTACCACTTTCCCCTGCCTCTAGGCCTTCAAGCACCCACCCTCTCTGCTGAGCACCAGGCCTTTGGTGCTCTTTAAGGTAGTCTGTCCAGACCGTCTCTTGGCATCCCCCACAACACCTAACCTGGTACCAGGGGCTGGTGTCCCTGCAGCGTTCGCTCTGGTTTTAGTGGGGAGCGGGGAGGAAGGTGGAATCCCAGGACCCTGCAGCCTGAGGCTCCTCACAGTTAGGGCTGTTCTCTGCCTGTGGGTCTCTGGGGTCAAGGACATAGGCCTTAGCCCTCCAGAGCTCTCATTACTGGTGAGCAGAGATATCTGCTTCCGGCAGACTGTGGGTGGGGTGCAGGGGAAGGAACCGGTAGTGCTGGTGGGGTGAGGTAGAGATGAACGAGACAGTACCTGTGGGCCAGATGCCGGGAGGGACAGTATCTCCTTGAAGGAGTCCCCAGGGTGGAACTGCATGATGTCAGCCAGCAACTGTTTGGTGCTGTAAGGAGAGGGGGTTGATGGGGGAGAGGTAAGGGACAGGGGAAGGGTCTGGACGTGGGACTGGCTAGACAGCAGACAGTAAGTGGACCCTGCCTAGCATCATGGCTGCCAGGGACACTAGGGAGGTGGTAGAGTGAGGAGGAGTGTGTGTGAGGAGAATGCCACCCAGGAGGAAGACCCCTGTGATACAGAAAGAGCTACCCCATTCTGAAAATACTGGTCTTTTACACCTCTGTGTCCTCTGCCTACAGTGCCCTCCTGCAAAGTGTTTTCCTTTGAGCCCTTCAGTTGAAGCACGTACTTCCTCTTCCATGAGACCTTCCCCAACCCAGGTGTCCCTACTCAGCTGCCAGTGTACCAGACACCCACCTCCTTCCTGGTGGCTCTGGCTGTGTGTTCAGCCCTCGCCCCATCCCGCTGTAAGGCGTCTGATTGAAAGACAAAGCTGAACACCAGCTCACTTGCTTGCTAGGTGAATGAGTGGGGAGGGGCTGCCTCGCTGGCAGGGAGATTGAGGTAATGACTTGGCTCCTCTTCCGCCCGGATGCGCAGCCCAGCCCTCTGTGAGCCCTCCCTCACTTTTGCAGAACAGGGGAAACCGAGCTCCATGCCCACCTCCTGACCATCCCTCAGCAACAACAGGGAATTAGAATTCGAGCTCCACCATCAACTGGCTGTGGGACTCTGGGCTAGTCACTTAACCTCAGGTTTCTTTCCTCAACTATAAAGCACTTTGTTACTAAGGTTAAATGATAGCATATGAAAAGCATTTGGTAAACAACATAAACACACGCACGCATCCTTTGTTGCCAGCATCTTAACTACTCCTTGGCCTTCAGCTACAACACAGATCAGAAGCTGAGGATGCCAGGAAACAAACAGCTGAGATGGCAGCAACGGGAATGCCAGTTAGGCCCCAGGGAGAACTTTCTGAAGGACAAGAGAGCCTGGGAAGAAGGTGGCATGGCCACTTCAGTGTAGGCCATTCGACTGGCCTGAGATCCAGAAAGCTCAGGTTAGCAGGGGGCCGAGGCCGCTCTCACTCACCTCAGAAGTAGGCTACGGGCACTGGTATCATCAGCGTCTGTCTCAAGCCCTTCAAACTTGTTGGTAAGTGCAAGGGACACCTCTAGTTTGCTCAGATCCACGCTCCCATCTGCACCTACATTTCCCCCTGAGGTCGGGTGAGAAATGTGAGAGACACGCACACACTTCCACATGCAGAAATAGGGGTGTGGTAGACACACTGCTCTAGCACCCTTCTTCCAGGAAGCCTTCCCACCCTGCCCTGTGGCTCCGCCCTGAGCACCAATGGAAGGGCTGTTCCCCACAGAGCTTACCCTCGCATTACTGGGAATGTGCCTCCTCAGTAGCCTCAGCCTGGGTGACCTGAGGGCAGGGGGGCTGTACCTCCCTGAGCCCGGAGCTCCTGGTTCTCTCCTATCTGTCTGCATCTCCATTCTGCCCGCCCACCCCCAGAACATACTTCCTCCCACTCCATAGCTCCTGAAATCCTTCCTTGTTAGGGGAACTTTCGAGAGCCCAAACAGGTCCATCTCCCTCCACATCTATCTTACATGATTTAACCAGCCATTCATATGATGGTGCTGGGTCTCTCTACTATCTGCCCACTCTCTCCACGGTAGTGTATGTCCATGTGTCCATCTCCCGGCCAGAAGGGGAGGGAGGACAAGTGTGTAACCAGCTTCCTGGCACACATTCCAGACTGAACAAAAACCCAGAAAGGGCATGTGAGCTTGCCCTGCTCACCTGCCTGTCCCTCCCTCCATTGGGCTCCCTACAGGCCCCCTGCCAGCCCAGTTGGCCCCAGCACGCACCGATGAGATCAGGGACGGTGGGCAGCTCTCCAAGGTCCTCCAGGAGCTCGTGTAGAGGGTCATGGTGACCAGGAGCAATCCAGTCCTGGTGCTCCAGCAACAGCTGCAGCGTGGAGGAAGCAAAGGAGATGCAGGGCCTGAGCCAGGCCTTCCTCTGAAGGGCAGCCTTCCACCCCATGTGGACTTCCAGAGCCTGGCCCACCTACCCAGCAACCCCCAGGGTGCAGCTCCTCACCTTGTGTGTGTTGATCAGCTCCCCCACAGTGATGTACACCACAGGTTTAGACACAGCCACCATGTCCAAGTACTCATCCACTGCAAAATGCTCTTCTGGCTCTGGCACCTGGCAGGCTCGGCAGATGAACCTCCTGTCTCCACAGGTAGTATGTGAAAGAGTGGGGCAGGTCAGCACCCCACAATATTCTCTGGCCCCTGCAGTGACTGTTCAAGCCAACTCTGACTCCAACCTCGGCTCCCACCCCTCTGTCCTGCCCTACCTCTCTCCCGGTTCCCTCAAACCACTTCCTCCAACAGTCCTCTTTTATCTGCACCAGGGAGTCCTTCTAGTAATCTCCCCTCCAGCCCACTAACTATTCTCTTCAGCCCAGCCTCTCCTCCTCAGGGGTTCCAGAGAGGAAATAAAAGATGAGGAGAAAAAGGGGGTAGGGAGGAACAAGGGTGCTAGGACCCTAGACCTGAACTTGAGGTGTGACTGCTCCAGATAATCATTCAAGACTCGCAGGTGCTGGCTCTCCCCAGAGAAGGTTTTGCCAGCTGCGGCAAGCTGCAGGAGTTGAGCCACAGCCCCCAGGGTGTGGCGCTGGGGGGTGGCTAGCGCACCGCCTGCAGCCACGGCCACAATGTCAAAGGCGTCAGGGGCCACTACAGCTGGGTTCAGGAAGCGGTAGTACAGCAGGTTCCCTACAACCTGAGGGCAGAGGAGACCATTCCAGAAGCGTTCCGGGGTCTGCCTTGCCAGCCCCAGCCCCAGCCCCAGCCTAACCCACCCAGCTCACTTGGCTAGAAAGGACCATCTCTATCACTGGGACAATGCTATCATTTTACAGAAGAGAAAGCAAGACCTAGAGCAGGCCAGCAACTTGCTCAAGGTCACACAGCAAACTTGAGCAAGAGATGGGACTAGAACCCAGATCTCCTGACAAGTCTGTGGTTGTCTGCTCTGTCAGTTCATGTCCCAGTTGCCTTTCCATCTGCCAGCTGAAGCCCTGCTGGTAAGCCAGGGTCAATTTACATGGTGAATATTTTCCTTCTTGTGTTTTTACATTTTTACAGGGTTGATTTCTCCTTTTATCTCAGTCTGGGGGTTCACAGACACCACTGGGGCAAAGGAAAGCCCAAGAAGCTGGAGAGGAAGGATAACACTTGCCTTATAGATTTCAGTTTCTGTGGCATCAGGGAACTTCTCTGCCAGAGTCATCTTTAGGACCTTGGCCACATACCGCATCCCGTAGCTGCAAAGTAACTGGGGTTCTACCAGAGTTCAAGTCATGAGTGCCTGCCTGCCTCTCCCTCCTCAGGCTCAGCCACACCAGAACGGAGCATTAGCACTGGCCCTCTAGAGCCAGCTCCCCGATGCCTCCTCCAGACATCCCTGGGCCTTCCCCTTCCTTCCTGCACTGTGTCAGTGACCAAAACTACGCTAGACTCTCACGCAGTTTCCCCCCTGACCCGAGAGTCTCTTCTTTGGCCCCTATAGTTTCCCTGGGGACTCCCCAGATTCCAGGATTCACCCTGCATTTCTCCACAGAGACTTTTAGCCTGTGGCTTGGGTGACTGACATTCACAGCCAGAACCCTGCCCCAGGACAGCCCAGGAGGCCCTGAGGTGGCCAACCTTGTTGGTTGTCACGGAGCACCTGTGAGGGGCCTGGCCTGGGAGAGGCAGGGCCCAAGCACAACATGGAACTGGAGTAGGAGCCCCAGTCCTGACTCCACCGCTACCCAGGCTTCCCATCGGGGCCCAGCCTAGGCTGGGGTGGGGCTGCTGCACATACGGAATTTGGTCCACAGATGAGATGATGGCTACAAGGAACTTATCAGTCATGGCAAGGAGGGTGTGAAGGGAGATGTCCAGTCGTCTCTGGACCTCAGAGTGGCTCAAGGCCTGCTCCGAGGTGACGTTGTAGGGGAGGTGGCTGTGGGCAGAGAGAGACGAGGTTATCAGCCAGAGCCCCTTCCATGGCTTCCCCTGCCCGAAGCCCTCCCCCTTAAACTCTCATCTAACGACAGCATCTCACACATACTCATTTGCGAAGGGCAGCCCAGCATGCTTATGAGGATCAGGACAGAATAAGAGAAAGGACTCAGAGAGGACTAGACCATGAGTGGAAGGTGAAGAAGAAAGGGCTGGAATATCCATGGGGAGCTGGAAGAGTGCAGAAGGGAATGAAGAACCTGGAGTCTGTGGAAAGACTCCCAAAGGAAATGGAGGACACCATCCGTTTGCATCTAGTGTTTGGCAATTGGGCAATAGGGAAAGCCGGGCCAGGGCCTTGCAGTCCCCCCATCAGCAAGCCTGTGTGCCGCCAGCAGAAGCCAGCAGCACTGCCTGCTCTCCTCAGTGGCTCCATTTCCCTAGTACCTACGCGCTTGAGTAATGCCTCCAATCTATAAGGCCAACTTATTTCTCTCACTCTCTCATTTGCCCATTCTTTTGTAAATCTGAACATTCATCTATACCCCTATAAATAAAGAATCCATATTCCAACTCCCAGCAAGTCTGACATATCATTTGCAAGCACTGACATAGCAATTAAACGAACTTGCATATTCATCTGTGCTGCTCATTCTATGTTAGGCACACCAGGTCCAATGTCACATCAGTTTCATGTTAATTACCAGAGGAGTTTGAAAAGCTACCTTATTTCATCCTATAGGGCTGGTGTCATATTTTCATAAATCAGCATGCTCATTTATATGCCACCTTCAAAGCATACCCAAGCTTCCCCAGTGAGGCCTAAGGCAGAGTTGATGAAACAGGGCTCTCCTCTGTCCTCTCTGCCTGTCTGCTCACCTGCGCTTCCCTGTCTGGGCCTCCGTCTGGTTGATCCAGCTCTTGTAGATGTGAACAGGGTCTGTGTGGATGCTCAGCATCTTGTCCTCCAGCACGTCCTGGATAACCTTGCCCAGGATCTCCATCAGGGCACTCTGTCCACGCCCATTACGGTAGAATCTCACCACCAGCCTCACCACAGTTGGGTTGCCTGTCACCATGTCCTGGGGCTGTTCCACATTTGACCTGTGGTTCAAGAGGTCATTGAAGTTAGCCTCCTGCCTCTGTTTAGGACAAATATTGCCTTTTCTTTTTGAGATGGTGGCTCTTGAAGCCTGCTCTGGTGTCCCGCCTCTTAAAAATGTCCTGCTACCTTTGTCTCATCCTTGTGCTAACATGTCTGCCTGTGTCCTCCCACTGTGCTGTCCTAGGACATTTCTTGTCATTCCACTGGAAGCAGAGAAAAGAAGTCTTCTGATTACATCCCTACCCTCAAACCTCAACACATTGCTGCCTTGTGAAGGTACCAACAGTGGCATCTCTTAACCTACTCTTTCCATTCCTTTGCATCTGGAAAACCTACTTGATTTCCTCCTGGAGTGCTGTCTTGAACAGCTGGAGCAGGAGATAGGCCTCATGGCGGTTGGAGGCATAGTTGTACAGGCTGAAAATCACTGACTCCATGAACTTGGTGGTTTTGTTCTGTGGCATCAGAAAGATCAGCTTGGCCAGGTAGATGGGTTGAGTCTGCA
This sequence comes from Anoura caudifer, assembly GCA_004027475.1. Lineage (NCBI taxonomy): Eukaryota > Metazoa > Chordata > Mammalia > Chiroptera > Phyllostomidae > Anoura > Anoura caudifer. Next base: position 83,729 of record PVKU01006278.1, read on the forward strand.
AGCAATGGAGGAGATGAGAACGGTGGCTCATGCACCTTGAGCACTAGTGATCAGATAAAGGGAGGTTTCCCTGATGGGGACTTGCAGTGGAGGAAACACTGTCACACTTTCTCAGGGGTATGGAGACCTTTCAGACAAGAGGGAGGAAACAGTCTCTTAGGGAGTAAGGCATTAGGGTTATGGAAAAGGACATCTCACATGGAGGCAAGAGCAGAGACACAAAGGCCTCAAGCTCCTAGACCCTTAGGAGATGGTGAAGACATCTCCTTCCAAAGTCCTCTGCTCACCTGGAGCAGGTAAAAGAGGTGTTGGTAAGCTTCTAGTTTCTGCCGTTTCTCTTTGCTCAGCGACTTTAGTCCCTTCTGCTTGTCCAGAACCATCATATCCGACAGCTGTTCCTTATTCTTCTTGGTCAGCTTCTTGCAGTGGGAAACTACCTCCTGCAGGGGTGGGGGAGCAGGTGATACAACCAGCCCAGGCCAGCCTGGGGCACAGAACATATGGTCTAAAATCAGTGCCTGGAAGAGCCGGGGCTTTCGACTGTTCAAGGTATTCAAGGCAGGAGCCAAGGGAGATGCACAGTTCTAGGGTGAGGAAGAGCCCCCCTACTGCAGCCAAACTCCACCTGGCAGCCCTGCTCTCGCAGGGTGAGTCCCCAAAGAGAACTGGGTTGCCAGGCTGAGACATAATACCTACTGGATTTGCTTTTAGTTCTTCTATTAAAAAAAAAAATTTAGCAAGACTTAATTTGAACCAAAACTGACAACAATTACCAGGAAACAAGATCTAAAACGCTCCCGTTAGTCCTTATTGGACTGCTGCACAAATTTAAGTGGAGATCCCATTTCTACCCAGTCCTTGCATGTTCGTGTGGTAACACAGTTTAAGGAGCTTTCGCATCCATCTCTACATTTGGTCTGGTGAGGTGGGCCCCCTCATTATCCCCACTTTACTAATAAGGAAACAGACTTCACAGTTAAATGACCAGCCCATAGTACCACCACTAAGAATCAGCAGAGCCAGACATTTTAATCTTATATCCAGTGCTCTTTCTACCATATCATGTGTGCTCAACAAATTACTAGAATAAAAGAGGACACCTAGGTTAAGGACCTCAGCCAGGTGATGAAATCCAGATATTTAAAAGTATTGGACTAGCAACCAGACAATGTCCAGTAGCACTCACTGCTTCAGAAGCAGCTAGATTTGGGGGAGAGGGTGGGCTGGTAGGCCCCTCACCTGCAGGGTGATCCGGTTCTTCACCAGCAGGCCAATCTTGATGTCCATGAGGTTGAGGTCCTGTTCCAACTGCTGGTTGGACCGGATCTTTCTGACCACCTCTTCTTGAAGCTTTAACAGCTCTGCCTCAGCCAAGAAGTCCTGCTGGCTTTGATTCAAGAGGTGGACAAATCTGCATACCACTCTGAGAGGGGGATGGGACGTATGGACTGGGAGGAAGGGAAAAAGCATCAGGATTAGACATGCCCTCATCAGAGGCATCGTCACCCACCCCCTACCTTTGTTATTCCACCCTGTACCCATTCCGATTGAGGCCAGCAGGCTCCCGAACCCCAGTTCTTCTCTAGTTGGTTGTGCTTGTAGGTGAAGGACAATGGGCAGCCTCCCAGCCAGTCCTGTTCCTGAACTCCGTATCTTATAACCAAGTATGACATGAGCTGTCCTTCCCCTGCCTGTGGATTTGTCCCCAACCTAGACCTATCCCAGTGACCTCCACACCAAAGTCAGAGCCCTGGCTCCCTCAGATGATCCCCTGGGCTCCCCTATTCCGATTTACTACTTATTCTTGTTGATCCAAATCCCAAGTTCACCTTCACTTAACAACCTCTACTCAACCCTACCTACCCCTCACAGAACCCCCCTGTCAGGAGTGTCTACAGAGGAAGAAACAGGGATGCCCAGTGGGTTTTATAATACAGGGTGGTCAGAGGTAGATGAATTTCTCCTGGAATCACTTTTGGAATGGGTATTTGAGCAAAGAGAAGCCTCTGAGCAAAGCTACATGGAATAGCAATGAAACTACATATAATATTCAGTATGGGACAGAAACTGTTTTACATACTTAAAACAACCCCGTGAGGTCAGTATACTAAAACCAATTGATGAAATCACTGACGTACAGAAAGGGTAAGCAACTTGACTTGTTTACACAGCTAGTAATAAATGAGAGTCTGATTTGAGCAATGAATAAAACGAGGCTCTTCCATTAAGAGAACTAGATAAGGAAACCAACAATCCACAACAGTATAGTTAGTGATTTCAGAAGCGTGAACACGGGGACCTTTGGGGGAACATAAATAGGCCACCCAAACCCTCCTGGGGAGTGAAGGCTTCCTGGAGGAGGTAAGGCTCTCAACCTGATGTCTGAAAAGGAAGTAAGAGCAAGCGAACATGGATGGCTGTTTCAGGAGGTGCCAGAAGTCCCTCATGTCTGGAGCATAGTGCAGAGGGTGCAGGTGGTGAGGGACAAAGCCAGGGGGCAGTGAAGCCAGAGGTACAAGCAGAGGCTGGACCACAGAGAGCCTTGGACGCTGTGGTTGGGAGACTAGACTTCTACGGAGGGCAGTGGGGTTCACCGACAGGATTTACACAGGAGAGTGACCGGATCACATGGACAGGTTTCATGGATTAATCTGGCTGCTGCATGCAGGGCAAGTCTCGGACAAGTGGAGAATGGTAGAACTGAAGACAACTAAGGCATCTTGAAATACAGTACATTAACTCATTTAATTCTCAAAACAACCCTACAAGACAGGTACTATCCTATCTTCATTTTACAAATGAGAAAACCAAAGCAGTAAATAAGTCAAGTAACTTGCCTAGGGCCACATGGCTAGTAAGTGACAGTGCCAAGTAGAGCTTGGGAAAATAAAAGTGGAAGACATAATTGATAAAATAAAGTTCTTTAGCCCTGACTAGTAAGTCTCGGTGAGTTGGGCGTCATCTGCAAACCAAAAAGTTGCCAGTTGATTCCTGGTCAGGACACACACCTGGGCTGCGGGCCAGGTCCCTGGTTGGGGGCACGTGAGAGGCAGCCGATTGATGTTTTCCTCCCCCTCTCTCCCTCCCTTCCCCTCTCTAAAAACAAAACAAAACAAAGAAAACCCCAAAAAACCTTTAATAAAAAAAAAGAAAGTTCTTTCAGGAAAACCGTAAACTAAAGAAAGGAAAAAGAAGATAAAGCACAGCTAGGACAGTGTTATTAGCGCACAGAAAGAGAAAGAATTGTAAGGGCCAGGCTGGGCAAAAGGAAGGAGCAAAAGCAGCTGGCTGTCTGGAAGCACATGGGCTGAGTGTCCATGGCCAGAGGGACTAGGAGGTGCCCCTGTAGGTAGGACAGGGTGAAACAAGGGACTAAGGAGGTGAAGAAGATGACTCCCAAACACTATATTCAACTTGGAGCCCAGGAGTATAACCTCAGGCTCAGAAAGGAAAAGGGCCAGCTTTTTCAGGAATCCAAGAGCCAGTGGGGAACCCAGAGATGGACCATTAGTCCACCTCACAACAAGGAGGAGGACCTCCAAGGCTGGGCTTCTGGGCTTTGAACAGGAGCCAAGAGGAGCCTAGAAGGACCTCTATAAATGCATGCCCCACCCTGACCAGTGTGGCTCAGTTGGCTGGGCATCGTCCTGGAAAGTGAAGGGGTGCCAGTTTGATTCACCGTCAGGACACATGCCTGGGTTGCAGGTTCGGCCCCATGTGGTGTTTCTCCCTGACGTCTATGTTTCACTCCCTCTCTTTTTCCCTCCCTTCCCCCTACAAGCAAACGAACAAACAAACAAAAATAAAATAAAATGGGTGCCCCACTACCTCACCTGGATTCCTGCATGCTGTACCACAGAGGCTGGGAGGTACAAGGGTCATAGGCTGGAAGAGGGCAAAGCGGGAGAAGCCTAGAACTCTAGGGAGAGGAAAAAGAACCTTTTCTTTTTTTGTGGCTTTAGTGGTAGCAACAGAGGATAATTGAAGCCTAATATATAATGAAACTGGTTAGAAGAGCTGTCCCTGTGACCAGGCTTTTCGTTATTGGGGTGGGCAGGTTGGCTTTTGTTACCACCTGTTTGACATTCTTGCACAGACAAGAATGGAGGAGGACTTGTACCTCCCCCTTAGCTGCTGTGCAGCCCCTGGGGGGATATCTAGACCTGCCTGACTCTGGGGGGATCTCTATCTCCTCCATTAAACTGGGGGATCCCCAAAGGCGGTGGCACATCTCCTCACTGTTCTGCCTACTCCAGGTCCCAAGGCATACTCAAGGTTTGCTGTCAATGAGAAAAAAGGGCTAAAAAAGCCAGGAAATTTCTCCGAGGTCCACTTTGTAAGTGGCCCCACTTTGTAAGTGGTGAGTGGTATGACTCTTTCCCTTGCTGATGGTTGGAAACCATCAGACTTGCCCAGCGGACACTCACAGACAGCGACGGGAAACCAGGCAGTTCACTCACAATGCAGAGAAAGACCAGGAAGCTTACCTAACCTCCTATAGTCATCTCGGGCTTTCCTGGCTCGGAAGAATGCCTGGATCTTAATAACAGAGTTAACCTGTCATGAACACAGATGGAAAAAAGGTCACTGGCTGCCCTTGCCCTGGTTTCACGAGTAAAGGTCAAGTATAGAGACAGGGGGAGCAGAAGGACCTCACATTCTTCTGGAAGTAGCCCAGACGCCTCTGGTATTGCCTTCGAGCCACCTGCATACGGGCCCAAGCTTGAATCTGAAAAAAAGAGACACATTGCCCTCAGATTCAGGACAATTCAGCCATCTCCAAAGATCACAAGTTGGTGAGAGGATTAACGGTTGTTCTCAGAGGATCTTTCAAGAGATAAAGGAACCTGCCCAAATCATGACAGCTACCTTGATTATAGCATCTACGTTTGCTTTTAAATACTGCAGCCGTTCCAAGTAAATCTTCCGTTGTCTGTAACCCCGCCAATGAGCCTGTGCATCAGGAGAGAAAAAGAAGTAACCTTGGCTGGTCCCTGTTGGCCTGAGAGGTTTGTGGAAAAGCCTTATCCTGGGTTCTCCAGGGAAGGGTGGGATCAGGCAAGCAGAGGGGGAAGGGGAAACTGGTCCTGTTCTCAAAGAACTTCCAGTTTCAGGGGGAGACCAAATCCCTGCACATAGCCGACCATGCCCTCTGCCACACTCCCTGGTACCAGCTCGCATCTACCCACTAGACAGTGGAGCACACACATCCACGCTAATCAACACCTCCTCACAGAAACTCAACTGTAAGATACAGTTGCTTAAAAGAAATTAATAAAGCATACACCACTGCACCAACTCACCAAACCATGCACCATATCCGTCCAAAACATAGTCTTCCACCCCAACAACATCACACACTCTGTACTCCCTCACATTCACGGTTAGGGAAGGCAGACAGCGGCAAGATTTGAAAGTGCACAGGCAGAGCTGAGTGCCCACCATCTCTCCCAATGGGCAGCAGGTCACTAAAACTCTTATAACTCACACTTCTCTTTACAACTCTACCATACAGCTCCCCGCCCCAGCTCTAAGTAAGCAAGGTCCCCAATAATTCAGCTGCCAGCCTGATGGCCTCCCCCATCACTGGCTGGCTACAAAGGGTTCAAGTGACCGTCTCTTCCATAAACCACACCCTCTTTGGTCTCTTAAGATACAAACCTCATGGGTCCCTCCTATTCTGTCTCCTTCCTAGGGGCTTCTTCTCTTTCACCCCAAGCTTGTGTGACATTAATTTTCCTGAAGAACCACTTGGACTATGTTTCTCTCAGCCCCAAAGTTCCCAACCGTCTGACCCACACTCCCATCTGACTTTCCACTGCTCCCTACCATCTTAAGGATTCTAGCCACACCAGACACTTCACTTTCTCCTAAACATGTTTTATGATCTTCTGCCCTGAATCTTTGTTTATACGCCCACCCTCACCTCCCAGCCTTATCTCCCCTCTGAAACCCTTCCTGACCTTCAGGGCCCAGGTCAAATACCTCCTGGGCACTGCAGCCCTGGACAATGCTCTACCACTGAAATGTCACAGTTTGGTGGGTTATGTGTATCCCCTTTCAGTCAACTGTCCTCCCAGCCCTTCCTAAAGGCCAGGCTTTCCCTAGCCTGAGGATTATACTGTCCCTCCATTGGGACAGGATGTAAGACACGACTTGGCTCCATGACACCAGCTGTCTGTTCCTCTGAGAGTGTAGAGGCCAGAAGAACCCATTTCCAAGCCTTTCCTCAGCACTCCTTCCTCTCCTACTCCAGGTACTGCCTGACACACCCTCTGCACAGCTGCTGGAGTGAAAGGCAAAGGTCTCTCTGCTCCTGCCCCCACCCACCTCACATGGCTCCTCCTTAAAGAGGCGGCCTCCCAGTCTGGATTGGCTGGAATTCAGGACTCTGACTGAGGTCCTGGCAAAGGTCAGAGCTTTCCGGGGAGATTAATCTCAGCATACCCAAGAGGGCTTATTTCTGACTCTCCCTTCTCCATGGTGGAGGGCTAGGGGCCTGAGCTTCTCTGTCCCCTCCACCTCCCAGGACCTAGACCAGACCCTGCACAGCACCAGCGCTGGTAGCAAATGACTCTATCCTCCTCCCACTGTTGGTGTGGCTTTTTGGCTCCTTAGAATTGGCCTGAGATCCCAGTCTGGGCTCACAGGAGGGAATCCCTGTGCTTAAGGCCACTGAATGTTGTTACTAAAACTCTGTATTGAGTTCTTGGACTGAGGCCCTGAAATTTAGTGACTCATAGTGGCTACTAGTGATGGAGTGCCTACCATACGCAGTGCCACATGGAATTGTCCTACTCAACCGTCAGATGAGGCAAGCACCACAATTATAAACGAAACTGAGTGCTGCAGAGGGCTTAGGAAGGGTGCCCAAGGTCATAAGACCCGGAAACAGTAGGACCAAGGAGGCAAACTCCAGCCTCTGACTCCAAAGCCTGAGCCCTCAATTACCACCCACATGACCTAGATCATAATCCATAATTGAGGGCCGCTGAGTCTCAGCCTGTGCATCCGTCTCCCTGGGATACTCTGGGGCTGTCTTTATGTCTCTTCTACCAGAGTTTAACATCAGTTGTATTCTAGTTCCTGTGAGGGGAGAGATGTGATCAGTCAGCTATGTCTCACACCTATCTCTGTGCCCCTGCAGATACTAGGCATTCAGAAATGTTCATTGAATAAAGTCTCTTTACATTGTCAACATCTCCATGAGGTCCTCCAGGTCACATCTACTTGGGAAGGTCTCTGTTCACCTCCCATTATTTCTGTCTTGTAAAGTGCTCAGGCCTGAGGCCTATCTTTCTAGTTGGCCTCATGACCCAGTTACTTGTGGGTCAGTCTTAGAGGCCACACTGGACCATCCCCAGGTTGCAAGAATAAAACTGGAAAGGGCTGGCTAAAGAGAAAGGACAGAAGTTCTTTCTCTAAGAGATATTCTACCCCTTTTGCATTTATCCACCACTCCTCTCTTCACTCCTCTTATTCTAGAAGGTAGTTCTCCTGGTGTCTAAACCCTGAAGTCTTACTAAATCTCAGTCCACTCTCCCCGTGGGGAAGCTGACAAGAGCTCTCCCACCCTCTGGACAGTGACAGTGGTGACAGTAACTAGCATATGTGCCGTGTTTCTGTCTGTCTGCCAGGCACCATTGAAAAGCACTACAGATATTATCTCACTAATCCTCACAACAAACCCTATAAGGTAGGTGCTATAATTTTCAGATTCCTATTTTTCAGATGAAGAAACAGAAAGTAAGTAACTTGTCATAAGTGACAGAGCTGGGAGGCAAACCCATGTAGTCTGGGGCTCAGAATCCATGCTCTTAACCAGTATGTTCAGAAGATCATCCCAAACCCATTCAGTAAAAGGGAATTAGTGAGGGAACCATGAAGCCTGGGTAAGTCCAGGCCCTGAAGACTGAGAAAGCCAGAGCCTGCCACCTGGATCTTGATGACTGCTGGGAGCCAAGTCCTCAGGAAGTGCAAATGCTCAGCAAACTTCTGCCGAACCAGGAAGCCACGGAGACAGGCCTGGAGTTGGATGACAAAGCCAACGTTGGCCTTCCAGAGCTGTTGCCGGTCATGGGCGGCAGTGATCTTGGTGACAGCTGACTGTGGAGACAGGAAAAAGAGCCTGTGGTGCCTTTCTGGGTGGGAGCCTCTCTTACAGGGGATCCCTCACCCATGGTCCCCTCCCTTGTAGGGGCCCTGCCAACCTGGATCTCCTCCCGAGTCAGGTGGGAGGTGTTGAGGTGGCAGCCAAGGGGTCGTTCCCAGGTACCCTGGAAGGTCTGTAGATGGAAGTAGTAGGCAGTGCCATCCTTCATGTCATGTTGAACCCAGAAAGCTGTGTCCCCTAAACAGAAGCCATATAAGCAAAGAGTCAGTGGAAGCAACAGGTGGCTGGGGCAGGCAGAGAATCAGGGGTCAGGCTAAGGCCATTACCTGTGCGCCTCTTCTTTGCCATGGCATCTTCCAGGATCCGTTGGTAGCCATCGGCATGGTCGGGAACCACCCCTCGGAGGGCCACAGCGGGGTTCCTCAACACCCGCTCTGTCTGGGTTGCTTTGCCCTCCTTGATGGCCTGATTGATGGCAGCCACACCAAGAGCCACTGGCAGGGGTGTCAGAAAGGAATGGTCAATCCTTCCCGAGTCCCTCCCATGAGCCCTGTCCTGTCCACCAGTGAGGGATTCAGAGAAGGACGCTAAAACACCCTATACGATGGAGAGGACAGGGAATATCCCAGGATGGACGCAGACACATGAAAAGCAGCAGCACACAACTGTGCCTGGAAGAAAAGAGAGCAGTTGAGAAAGGCTTCCTGGAGGGAGGTGGCATGGGGTGGGGCTGGGTAAAAGGAAAGTCAACTTGTATAGAAGGTCAATGGCAGGATATGGGCACAGAACCTCAGGACAGTTTCCTAGGAGGAGAGTAAGGTCCAAGAAGTGGAGGTGGATGATGCAGCACCTGCCTTCCAGTCACTCACAGATGGACAGATGGATATAGGGACTCCAGACAATGAGAACTAACATGTTTCTGTCTGTTTGTACTGATCCTGCCTACTTTTCCTCAAAACCAACCCCTCTTCTCTACACTCAAGACAAGACATTCTCTAGCCAGAGCTGATTGTTGGAACCCAAACAAGCTACCAACAGCAAATGTTATGAATGTTTGGCTCCCACCCAATTCCACATCCTCACTTTGTGGGGGAAAGTGCCCACACAGAAGGGTGCAGTGAGTAGACAATGCCCTCGCAGCTCCGGAGGTTGTCCTGCCCCGTAACTTCTGGGAACTCCATCCTGTGGTCTGAGCAGCCGACCTCCCTTTCTGAAACCAGCCCACTTCCCCACGGAGGCTGAAAGGGAGACGGAGTCCACCTGATTATCTGGGCTGCTGCTGAGCCTACAGCTCCTTCCCTCCTCTCTGCCCTGGTGCCCCTACCCAGCCCATTTACTTCTCTGAGCCGTGTCTGTGTCCTGGTTGGCTCTAACCACTTCCTGGCGGATCTCTTCCAGCCACAGCATAGCTCCAGGATCTCCTGTCCTCTGGAAAATTGCGAGAGAGAGGAAAGAGAAAAGCTCAGCGTGGTCTCCCTGGTTCCCAGGTTCTCTCAGGGGAACCCCACTGCAGAGCCACGGGGACAGCAGTCCCCACTCCCTTCCTCCTGCCCTGCTTATGCACAGCCTTGGGACTCTCTGGACTGCTGCCCTAAGAAGGCTCTTTCCTACCTGTCTTCAGGTCAGCCCAGCATCGACTCAGCTTGGCCACAGCATCCCCAGAACTCTCTTAGACTTACCTCAGTATCCACCACCCTGTTAACTGCTCACTTCTTGCCTTTGTCCCTCAGCCATGTCCACAGAGAGCTACCAATGGAGGCTCCACCTACTGCCCTTACTCCCCATTACCCTATGCCTCAGTTCACCCTTCTCAGGCCAATCCTGATCCTGACCTTCACCTTCTGCTTCCTAAACTTCTCTACCCCACAAGGTAGTGGAAAGATTATGTGCATCACATTCTTCAACTAATTTGACTTTCCCCCCATGACCAGGGCATGTAGTATTTTACAGATGAATACATGGAGCTCAGAGACATTAGAGATTTGCCAAAGGCCACACAGTCACTGATGCCGGAGCAGGATGTGTCCAGCCCTGTTCTCTGGCTCCCAGGTGGTGCTCTTCCCACACACAGGCCCCCACCATCTAGAGCCGTCTAGCCGACGGCTCTGTGTGCCGATGACCGGAGCTGTCAGTGTTCTGGCCGTGCAGGCCATCTCCTCCCCTTCCTGCTCCCACCCCTAGAGAGAACTGTGTCCACTAGGTTGGGGTTCCCAATGACACCTACTGGGCACAGCCCTACCAACAAGGGATGTTCTTCCTGCTCTGGTGACCAACCCAGACAGCCCAAACCTCACCTGGGCCTTCTGCCTTTTGGCTGCCACGAGGAGAAGATGGTACCGAGGGGCAACTGGAAGGCTGACATTGTCCAGGCCAGCTGAGGGAAGCAGCAGGGCAGATAGGGTCTTCTCAGGGCTGTCTTGGTTTAGAGCCTCATTGATGAGGCTGACCGCAAAGACCTCTGGGAAAGAGAGCTAGATGGGCAGAGGGCCCAGACTTATGGCTAAGAGATAGGGCTACCTGCAGTGGGCCATGCTCCCCAACCCAAGACTCCACTCACGATTGCTCTCTTCCTGGACCTGGGCGTTGACCTGGCTCACAGTGGCCTGCAGGTCATTCCAGCTCAAGAAGGCCCCATCCACTCCTTGCACCTGTCGCAGCTTTACCAGAGCATCAAAGTAACTGGCAGCAGGGTGAGCAAGTGCATCATCAGCCAAAAGTCAGAGGAAATTTCTGAAGCACATTCCTCACTTGACCTCCAGGATATCAGTCTCTTGGTTCTCTTCTCATCTCACTGGCTATTCTTTCTTCCCTGACTTCTAAACATTGGAGTATCTCGAGGCTCAGCCTCAAACCCTCCTTTCTCCCCACATCCACGTAGGAGGTAATCTCACGGCTTGAAACACCAGATTCTAGTAACTCCCCAAAGCATACCTCCAGCCCGTTCACAAATCCCAGCTGCCCCCTTGGCATCTCCATGTGAATGTCTGATAAGCACCTCAAACCCAACAGCTCACGCCTGATCTCCTGATCCCCTGATCCCCCTGCTCAATTTGCACATTCCACAGTACCTCACGTCTAGGTAAATATTCACGCCAACCTCTCAGGCCAAAAATCTGGATGTCATATTTGATTCTACTCTCACATCCCATATCCATTACATAAGCAAATCCTGTTTCAGAATATATCTCAAATCTGAACACTTTCCACCACCGCCACTGCTACTGCCCAAGGCCAAGCCTCCATCACCTACCTCTGCCTGGATTACTTTGATAAATGTCTAACAGGTCTCCCTGCTTCTCCCCATCTAACCTGTAGTCAATTCTCAGCACAACAGCCGGAATGATCCTATTACAAGTAGGTTAAATCATCTCCTCCCTCACTCAAAACCCTCCTCTGGATTCCATCTTCACTGGACTAAAAGCCAGAACCTACATCATCTGGCCTCTACTTTATCTCCCACCAATCTCCCGATGGCTTCCTGGTGTGTCTGAATGTGCCAGGCTCACTTCTCAGGGCCTGTGCCCCTGAGAGCCTCATGGTAACCACTTTTGCCCTGTAGGTCCCTCTCAAAATGACCCCCTTACGAAAGAGGCTTTCTGTAACCACACTGTGTGAAACAGACAAACCGCCCCTCCCACACCCCCGCACCTACCCCTAGTGCCCTATTTTATTTCCACTACAGCTCTTCTCTTCTAATCATCTGGCATGTTTATTTTTTGTCTGCGCCCCCCCCCACCAGCATATAAATTTGAGGAGAGCAGAACTTTGTTTTGTTCACTATTATTTCCCAGCACGTAGAACAGTATCTGGCACATAAGTGGGTACTCAAATCTTTGTGATATAAGAGCAGTTAGATTAAGGAAAGGGGAACGACTATGCCCCCACCCACTCGAGGAAGAAAAGGCCACCATGTAAGAAGGCTAGTCTCCAAGTAGAACTGGGAGTCTTGGCTACATTCCCTCCAATCCCCTTACTCTCAACATGGGGCTAAACCTTTCTCACCGATGAGCATTCTCGCCTTCCACTTTGGCCAGGCCTGTGGCAGGGTTCACCAGGCTGCCCCAGAAGCCACTGGCATCCCCGGCCTCCAGGGCCTGGTTAATCAGGACCACAGCTGACAACATCTCCACGGCCACGAAGAGCTCCTCCTGACAAAGCTCCTATAGCAGGGGTAGCGCTGGTGAATGCAGGGTCTGGGACCCACCTGCCATCCTGCCCCCAAGACCCCCCTATATCCCAGTCTCTATCCCGAAACCTCATTCACTAACAGTCATACTTAATATCTGAGAATGCTTACTATGTGTTCAATGTATAAGTATTTCACACAAATTATCATTTAATTTTCATAACAAGCAGTGAGGTAGGTTTTAACATCCCCATTTCACAGGTGAGCCCGCAATCAAATTATGTAAGTCAAACCCAGCTGCCTGACTCCAGAGCCCACATGCCAACTGCAAGCTCCACCAACTCCTTTCTACACGTCAAGAACTGCACCAGGACCCAGGCACACAGACAGAAGATAAAGTGGGCCCCTCCACCCTCACCACACACCCCAAAGGCTCTAGCCCCACTTCTCTGCCCAGTCCTCCTCCTTTTCAAATATCTTCTTATGCTCTTCCCTCTGTCCAGAGAACTGTTCCTGTCCTCTACAAGCAGAATGCTGTGAATAATAATAGCTAAAACTGCCCTGGCTGGTGTGGCCCAGTGGGTTGGGTGTCATCCCACAAACCAAAAGGTCACTGGTTCGATTCCCAGTCAGGGCACATGCCTGGAGTTCGGGCCAGGTCCCTGGTTGGAGGTGTACAAGAGGCAACCGATTTGTGTTTCTCTATCACACTGATGTTTCTCTCCTTCTCTTTTTCCCTCCCTTCCCCTCTTTCTAAAAATAATAAAATCTTTTTTTTAAAGATTTTATTTATTTATCTTTTGAGAGGAAGGGAAGGAGAGAGGGAGAGAAATATCAATGTGTGGTTGCCTCTCATGTGTCCCCTCCTGGGAACTGGCCTGCAACCCAGGCATGTGCCCTGACTGGGAATCGAACCGCTATCCTTTGCTTTGCCGGCCCGCACTCAATCCACTGAGCTACACCAGCCAGGCCAATAAAATCTTTTTAAAAAAATAGCTAAAACTCACATGGCAGTTTCATTCTCAATCACGTTAACTTGTTTAATCCTTATAACAATCTCATGAAATATGTTATTGTTCCCATTTTATATATGAATTGAGGGTCAGAGAAGGTAAATAACTTGCTCAGGGTCACTTGGCTGGAAGTAGCAGAAAGAAATTGAACTCAGGCAGCCTGGCTTGAAAGTTCACAAACTTTGTCACTAGGCTTTACCTCTTAGTTCTTATCTGATGCTTGGGCTTCAGATAACACATCTTCTGCGATGAGACTGTGCCCTTCCTGAGCGTTGTGCCTGGAGTTTTGATGCTCTATAAAAGCCTGCTGTGGGTATAATTTTCTTCCTCTCTTCCAGGAAGCTTTCCAGACTTACCCCCAGTTCCACTCACTCCACTTCCCTGGTCTGAAGTCCTATCCCACTTATATCATCTACTTTTCCCTCCCTGTGTCTCTGCCTAGACCCTCTAATAGACTGGGAAGGCCCTATCACCCAAAGGAAGCGTCCTATCACCCACTGTCAGAGAAGCTGTATGGACTGGGGTGATGTGGGACAGCAGAGTTGTTAAAAGCATGGGCTGCCAGTACACTCAGCTTAGCATTTGCTCCGCACTGCCATCTGCACCTCAGTTTCCTCATCTCTAAAATGGAAATAATACTTATAGGATTCTTTTAAGGATTAAGTAAGTTTGTAAAGCAGTTTTTGCTATTACACTATACTCAGGGGGGCAAGCCGGGTCGCCCTCCTTCCTCCCTAATCTCTGCCAGCATCTAAGAGTACCTTCAGAGGGTGCCCTGGGCGGATTGCCTGATCCCCCCAGCTGCTTGGGAACCTGAGAGCAAGACCCCACATTGCTGGGGCTTACCCCCTGCTGCTGCTGGAGTGCTGATAGCTCCTGCTGGTACACAGCTGAGGCAAAGGGGTACACAGGAGGCAACTGGGCTTCAGGGCACATCAGCTCCTTCACTGTGTCAGCTGCCACTCCCTTCCGGATGGCTTTGTTGATCCTCCGCACAGCCTGGAGCACTACAGGGGAGGAAGAAGTGAGGCTGCCCAGGTTGGCCGTTCAGAGCCATTCCTATTCTCCTGACCAATCAGTTTCTGCTGGGGATCTCTGAGGGGAGATGGCTTTATAACTACTTTTAAAAACCATTCTGCTAGGTTCAAAATGTATTTCTAAATATTCAGGAGGAAAAGGGGCTGGGTCACTTTAAGAAGAAGCTCTGAAAGAAGCAATACGTCAGGCCTAGAAGTTGAGTAGCTCAGCAGTAACATAGAGCAGCTGTTATGGCTGAGGTGAGTTCCTAAGGTGTTGAGCACAGGAGTCACAGGAGGCTATGGAGCATAACTACGATGAGGTTAGCCCAGGAGTTCCAGGGGGGACCAAGTCTTGACGACAGCACAGAGAATAAAAAACCATCTTCAAGGTGGAGCCATTTGGGTGGGCAGGAGTAAGCAAAAGGGCGGGTGAATGGTGCATCAGTGTAGTTTAGCTTTGAAACACCAGGGCTTATAGAACACCAGGTAGATATGGGCACTGGCAGCAGGGAGCACACAAGCTACAGGGAGAAATAAGGGCGCAAAAACACTCACAGTGCACTGCTGTCACTGCATCTGGGAGATCACTACATTTCAGAAGGCAAAGGAACTCTAGCAGGTTGCAACTGTCAAAAAACAGGGCAAGTGCCTAGAAGGAAACTGTCTGCCCTGGGAGTGCAGCCCGGTACAGTGCTGTCATTATCTCTAAGGCTTTAATGAACTTATCTGTAGTGTCCCTCCAGGCAGCCAGGAATAGGGCACACTAGGTAAGAAAGGAGAGAAGTCCCTTGCCAGGCAGGAAAATCAGGCGTCAGTTGCACTGCGCTGCACAGAAACTGGCGAAGGATTACCCTTCCAAGAACCTGTGATGCATCCAGGCCAGACCTCCGCCTGGAGATGACTTACTGGCTAGTTCCTGATCACCCTTCATGTTGGCAGCAGCCACACCAGCTTGAACCTCCACCTTTTCCAGAAGCTCCACCAGGCCTAGCTCCTGGAAAACGAAGAGATGCAATAAAAAAAGAGTCCTCCAGGAGCACTGAACATGATTTAGAAGCTGCCAGCATAAGCTCCCAGATCTACCAGTCACCTACCATCAATCCCTCCTCTCCCATTTAGGCAGACTAGCCTGGCCCACCCACCTCTATTAACCTGTCCCTATTTACCCATCTCTAACCTCTGACTCTTTATTACCCAGCAAGCATCTGATATAACAACCTAGACAATGCAAATATAAATAGTGTCATGGAGAAATTCAACAGCATTGACAATAAGATTACTAGTAAGTTGAGGTTCCAACTCAGCAATGGGGGAGTTCACTAACACTGCCTAGTGAACTGCCCCTAGGCCCTCCAGGCAGTCTGGGAAACTCTCAAGACAGCAAAAGCTGATCGGTCTAGTCCATTAGGCTTTGGGGTGCTTTAACCATTTAAACAGTAGTCAGCACTGAGTACAAAGAATTGACATAGGTGATACCTAAGTAAGAGGCCCCTCCCCATCCTGCAGTCAGACAGAGAAGGTAGCAGGTAACAGACATAGCCTGACCTGTGCTTTCTGCTCTCTGTCTGAGCTCAGCTGTTCCAGGTACCAGTTCGCAAAATCACTCTTCACCCCTCGCAGGGCCAGGGCAGGGTCTTGAAGGGCCTTAAGCAAGGCCTCGGGGCTCTGTCTTTCCAAAGCATCATCAACAACTTCTAGAACTCCATGGACTGGCAAAGACAAGACTCCATAGTGTACACTGTGGGAAAGCCTGCTGCCACCAACCCCAGCCCAGCCCTAGAAACCTGCCCTCTTCCTGCTGGCCCAGAGTTACCCCCCACTCCAGTCCCCTGAATTCCTGGGACCTAACTGATCTAGCCCAAATTCTTCAGCTTGATCTGCAGCCTTCCCATCTCACCACCCCAGACCCTGAAGCTTCAACCAGCCCCTCATGTCCTGATCTCCCCCTCCCCATCCTTTCTGCACATCTTCTTCTTGAAGGACCCCATGTCCTCTCCATGGATCTCCTTTTAAACAGAAGTCCCCTGGACAGATACTACTTGACTTTGATCTTTCCCTGAGACAAGGGTTGGCCCCAGCCCCAAACCTCCCAATGCAGGAACTCACCCTGAGAGCATTCCCTGAAGCCCCTCCTGGCCTATCTCTCTTACCATTGACATGGTTGATGTTGACCTGGATTTCAGCCTGAGTTAGGTAGCAGTCATAGATGTCCTGGTTTTCTCCACCATCCTGAAAATACTACATTGAGAGGGGAGCCCAGGAAAACCAACCAAATCTTCTCCTCCCCTTTGTGTTTACCTATTTCTTCTTCTGGGGGCCTCCAAAGGCCAAAAAGTCAGCATGGTAGGAAGGAATCTGGGGAAATTGTGGGGTCCAACCCCCACCCCCCCCCGGCACTGACACAGTTAAGTCAACCAGCCTTTGGAATCTCCAGTCCAATCTCATTCAGTTCTATATTCAGCCCTCACTGAAGAATCACCCCCCTAGAACCTCTTTTCCTGTCTTATCCTCATTGTTATCCCATGTTACTTTCCTATTTCTCTAAAATAACTGGCAAGTTAGTTTCTCTGAGCAACTTTGGGACCTAGAAACAGAAGGGATAGGAGTCCTGGTTTCACTTGAGGTTTTCCAAACCACCCAGCTGTCTAGCCCCTGCATTCGAAGGTTCCTGCTTACACAGTTCCTGGCATTGGCAGCCTTCTCCATTTTGGCCTGGGCCAACATCTCCTGGTAGATGGCTGCCAGAGGCTCTCGAAGATTCCCCAGAAGAGCACTGGGATTCTGCAAGGCAGCCAGAGTGTCCTCAACCACTCCCCGCTCCACTGCCTCATTGATGGCAAGAATAGCTGCATGGACTAGGAGGGGGCATTGAAACAAGGTAAGGAAGCCAGATCACCTCTGAGCCATCATCCCTTGACATCATCCCTTTTCCACCCCCAGGGGCCAGGCCAATCACGTAGCCTGATGGCCCTGCCTGTGGATGAGAGGTATCCAGAATCCATTTGAGGTCTGTGAGGCTCAGACTCCTCCCATTTTCACTGAGCCTACCCCCCAGCAGAGCAGAACCCAATCCCTACCCGCAGCCTCATCCACCGAGAGCTCATTGGCCAGGATGCCCCCGATTTTGCTGAAGGCAGGCAGCTGAAGGCCATATTTGGCCAGCTCCGAGGCCATGTTGCTGAGTTCCTCAGCTGCAATGATACCATAGGTGCCCTTCATCAGGCCCAAAACTCCAGGAGCCTGACCAGAATTGTGGTGGCTGGGGAACAAACGGCTTACCTGTGAATTTCACTTTTCCATATAGATCATGTATCTGAGGGGCCAATCCTAGCTGGAAGAGGAAGAGACTAGGAAAGAAGAAGGCAGTGGAGCCTATTTATTTTGACATGCTGCCCGTAATGGGTTTTCAGGAGATACTATGGAGACCTGGAAATGAAGACCACTCAGTACCTACCCCCAAGCCTCCCACAACACACAGGAAGAGATGTTATTGGAAGTCAGCCCAAGGCAAGTGCCATAAATGATAAATAAGATGCTGTGGAGATCTGGGGATTGGGAAGACTTCGCAGATAAGGGCACACTGCAAGGGCAGGTCACTGGATGGAGATGGAGAGTGGGAAGGGCATAGTGAGCGCAGACCCACTGAACCAAGCAAGGCACAGAGGCTTGAAAGAACGCAAGAAATGAAGTCAGGAAGCAGTGATGTGCAGGACACAGGAACTGGTCAATCATTTCTATGAGTTAGCCAACTGGTTGCTGATGGCTGGCTATGAGTAGAACCAAAAAGCCTTCACCATTCACACCAAGTTGCTCTTGATAAATCTTGTGTACCCCAGTCACAAGCTAAAAAACGTTCCCTCGCTGCTCTTTTCCTTCACCCACTTGGGTTACCCATAAATATCCCACAAACATGCACATAACTCTAAACACAACTACACAAACCTAAAACCTTACTTTCCTGAGAGGTGCTCCCTGTGGTCTACCATCCATTCTTCCTGCCATTCTTCAGCAGAGCAGAACCCAATCCCTACCCGCAGCCTCACTGTTGGTTGCGTCTACCTGGAGCAACCGAGAGAAGTTTGGGGTCTCTCACCTGAGTGCATGGATGCAGTAGACCACTCGAGGCATGTTCTTCTTGTCGTAGATGTCCGTAGTCTCCGGGAAGAAGGTCTGGAGGGGAAACCAGCAGTTATTGCCACTAGGGACCTTTAAGTAGCACCACATATGGAGAGAGGGGGCTGAGTCATGGGGCCTTCCTCTCCATCCTGGGGTGTGGGCTCCTTTGTTGCCTGGGGCTTCTAGATTAGTCTCCTCAACCATTTACAGCCAGCTCAGTGTAAAGGAAAAGCAATGGGGACATATACTGAGCCAAGACCCAGTCATAGGCAAGGTCATACAGTCCCAGATTAATCAAACACTAGATAGAGCTATAAAGGATATAGAATGTAGGCCATATCCTCCAGGAGAAATAGGCCCCTTGTTCATCCCATAGACATAGCCAGCATGTGCCCCTCACCCTACACTCTTGCCAGAAAAGTGGCATGCTAGGGAGCTGGCCATGGTCCCAAAGAGGGCTCAGTGAAGCATGCTTTGCCAAGAACCACAAATGGATCAGGGTATGGCATCCCTGTCTACAAGCCAGAGGCCTCTGACCAATGGGAGCCCCTCTAAGAGGAACCGAGTCACCCTAGGGATGGATTTCCACACCACCTAGCAACTGAGGTCCAACCTGAGTGCCTCTTAATTACTTTACACTCATAATGACCAAACCTAGAGACCTAAGTGTTCCAACCCCACCGGGACACTGGCCTCTATTGCTCCTGCCTCCCACCAAAGTGTCTTTTTTTTTTTTTTTTTACTGCTATTTCCTTATCTTATAATATCCTTCCACAATGAAGAAAAACAACGCAGAAAGAAATCACACATTGTAGAATTCTACCATGCCTTATTTGTATAACTCTTTACAGTTCAAAAAAAGTATTCCCATGGATCATGCAATCCTGCCAACCTCAGGAGGCAGGGATTACTATCCCTGTTTTATAGACGAGAAGCTGACTGGGATTTGAAGAGTCAGAGGACATGTACCACATATTCAACTGGGATCTGGAGCCTAGGTTTCCAAGTCTATCACCAAGGGACGTGATATTCCCTGCTTCACATTATGAAATCCTGGTGGAAAGATGGCTCGCCTACATGAGCCCCATCTCTTGCATTACAGGAAGGCCTCGCTGCCTAATGGGAACAGTGAAACTTGAGCCAGGGAGCCTTCACCTCCTTTGTTTACGCACTGAGAAGTGGAGGCAGAGACCAAGGAACCTGGTTCAAAGACACAGCTCCAAGGAACTTAAACTCTTAGATTATGTTACTTTAGAAAATACATGGAGATGAAGGCTAAAGGGTCCCAAGGAGACAAAAATGTGTGGGTGGAGAGGCCTGCAGGGGCAGTGCTGGTGAACAGTACAGATGAATCCCAATCTTGAGGCCCAGTGTTACCGAAGGCAGACCGATGTGGGCTATCGCAGAGAGCCAAAAATTAATGTTGTCTGTGTGACGGAAATGCAAGCCAGTTGCCTGAAAGGGAAAGAATAAGAGAGTTTATTCCCACAGTTCTCAGGGTTCCCTATGAGCAAAGCCCAGACCACAGCTTAGAGGTCCACAGCCATTCAAGTGGCTGGAGGAGCCAGTGGACCCTGCCCCATGGACATCCCATCTCCACAGGACAGACACACACAGACCAACGGAAACCACAAAGAATGGGTCCAGAGGGATATTTGGAGAGAATGGCACCAGGATGGGATTAACAATCTAGTAAGGCTTCCTAAAAAAGGGGAGTACAGAGCTGGGATGGGAAGGAGACGCAAGTTGGGCTAGCCAGGGCACAGGGAGGGGGCAATGTGCCCAGGAAGTACCTTCAGGTGGCAAAACCCACACGCCTGAGTGTAGACTGTGGGTAGTCTTCTTGGACATTCTCATATCAGAGGTATCTGAAAGCCTACCTATCAAGTGTCTGTCCCTTGCTAAGGATTAAATGTACACTGCTGGGCTGGGAGATATCAATTTATACCTGTTGTCCCAGTGCAATGATTAGTTACACCCTTTTCATCCTCAAAAGTATCTAGTTTTAGACAATAAGTTATATGGTCATTCTACTCTCACAACTTTGAGGAGAAGGGGCAGTTTGAGAGAAGAAGGTAGAAGGTAGAGACCTCTATTTCACACCTGGTACCGCAGCTGCTCCATGTCATAGATCTTCTTCAAGGGAACCACAGAGGGTGCAAAACAGTGGCCCAGCTTGGCCAGCAGCACTCCATTCCGGAGACTCTCCTCTAGCTCCACCGGGGAAGGAAGCTCCTCCTTCAGGCAGGCCTCCATCCATCTGAGAGCATGAGAGCATGAGAGCACCTTCTCACCCGCTCTGGCAGGCCACCACAGTTCACTCTAACCACAGGATCTTCCCACCCTCTTTCCCCCTAAGCAGGCTCTGATTCGCCTGCCTCCTGTTCCTGCCCTGCTCCCAACTCCCCTCTCTGCCCATTGCCTGGCTGTTCTCACCTTCTCCCAAGCTGCCCCAAACACCTGGATTGGCCAATCCTCAGCCCCCAACCACCCCAGGAAATCTCCCCTGACAGATCATAACATGCCCACCTTCAGCGGGGCTTTAAACAGGCTCTTATCTGTTACATCTGGGGTGTCAAACTCATTTTCACTGAGGGCCACATCAGCCTTGCAGTTGCCTTCAAAGGGCTGAATGTAATTTTAGGACTGTATAAATGTAACTACTAGTACTCCTTAACTAGGGGCAAGAAGCTCGGCACTGCCGCCTGGTAGAAGCAAGGTGCCACGCCTGATAAAATAAGGTGGAGGGCTGGATTTGGCCCGAGGGCCTTGTGTTTGCCACTGGCGTGTTACATGATGTAACCTCTCACTCAGTCTGGTTATGCACTTGACTGTTGAACCAAATTGAATCTGCACACTTTTCTCATTCTGCACGTTCTCTTGAGAACCCAGGTACAGAAAGGTCATGTCTACCTGAATGGTCTACACAGCCCATAGCCCAGCTTTGATGATGGTGATGGTAGTGGGGAACACCCAGGGCTGACGGAAGGGGAGCAGCACAAAGGGACAGAAAGGTCACAGCCCTTGGAATCAGAAAATGTGCTTTTCACATCATCTCCCCTACTTCACCTGAGCCTCAGTTGCATATCTTCAAAATGAAGATACCACCATTTGTACTCCCTTTGTCAGTGGGCAGCTGCCAGGATTAAATGAGCAAAGGAATGTGAGAACACTCTGACTACAAAAGTGAAGTACTCTCATTATTGATGGTTGTATAAGGGAGACAATGAGGGCTACTCTCATGGAATCCCCAAACTTCTCCACACAATAGATCTACAGGAAAGTAGCTGTTTTCAGAGGCAGAACCTGCCACAACTCATTTCATGCTTTCCCTGCCAGACAACTGATTTCCGGTCTACCCCATCCTACCTACCTTATTGGAGAACATTAAGAACATACTATTTTCAAAAAGGAAACAAGTATTTATCCTGCCTTTAGAGCCAACATCCACTTACAGGAAATACAGGGTATAGAGGAACAAGCTGAATGACACAAGAAAACAGAGACAAAACAAGAATGTAGGATGTTCTCCAGGGCAAATGACTTGGCTTCTTCAACAAGTTAATGACATAAAGAAAGAAAAAGGGATGGAGGCGTAGGTGGACAGACTGTGCCTCCTCGCACAACCAAAATTAAGACAACAAAAATTTAGAAACAAGAAAACAACCAGAACTGACAGAAAATTGAACTGGATGGAAGTCCAACAACCATTTATCCAGACCGGTAAGAGGTGCAGAGTCGTGGCAGGAAAAAGCAGAGGTTGGTGGACCCCGGCATGCAGGAGCCCCAGGCGTGCAGGCAGCAGCTAGTGGACCTTGGGTGTGGGGTGGCAACGGGCAGAACCAGTGAGGCTGCGCAAGGCGGCTGGCTGACCAGGTGGTCCCACATTTGCACGTGGATAATCCAGGCGAAAATGGGGAGTGAGACAGACCTTGCAACCCAGGGCCCAGCCCCAGGAAATAAAACCTAAAAACACCGACTGAAAACACTTGTGGGGGCTGAGGTGCTAGGAGAGACTACCAGCCTCACAGGAGAGTTCGCTGGAGAGACCCACAGGGTCCTAGAACATACACAAGCCCACCCACCCGGGAACCAGCACCAGAAGGGCCCAATTTGCTTGTGGGAAGCGGTGGAAGGGACTGAAATAAGAGAGAGAGAAAGAGCAGAGCAAGTGCCATTGTTCCCTCTCAGACCCTGCCCCCACATAGAGCGTCACAACCCAGCGACTGGACTGTCCTGCCCTGCCCTGGTGAACACCTAAGGCTCCACCCCTCGCTACATAACAGGCACAACCTGACCCCCCCCCCCAAAAAAAAAGAAGCAACCAAACAGAAAAGAGTGAAGAAACAAGAATTCAAAAAAATAAGGAGAGGCTTAGGAACCTCCAGGACATCTTTAAATGTCCCAACATCCGAATTATAGGGGTACCAGAAGGGGAAGAGGAAGAGCAACAAGTGGAAAACTTATTTGAACAAATAATAAAGAACTTCCCCAATCTGGCAAAGGAAATAGACTTCCAGGAAGTCCAGGAAGCTCAGAGAGTCCCAAAGTAGTTGGACCCAAGGAGGAACACACTAAGGCACATCATAATTATATTACCCAAAATTAAAATGAAGGAGAGAATTCTAGAAGCAGCAAGGGATAAGGGGACAGTCACCTACAAAGGAGTTCCCATCAGACTGTCAGCTGATTTCTCAAAGAGACCTTGCAGGCAAGAAGGGGCTGGAAAGAGGTATTCCAAGTCATGAAAGTCAAGGACCTACATCCAAGATTGCTCTATCCAGCAAAGCTTTCATTTAGAATGGAAGGGCAGATAAAGTGCTTCTCAGATAAGGTCAAGTTAAAGGAGTTCATCATCACCAAGCCCTTATTATATGAAATGTTAAAGGGACTTATCTAAGAAAAAG
>PVKU01006279.1:0-54059 GCA_004027475.1 Anoura caudifer
ACTGTATAAGAACAACAATTAAAATAAAATTTAATTTAAAAAAAAGAATTAAATTTTAGGCTATTTAATGATGTTACTAGCCCTTGTGCATGTTTTGGGGGGAAATTAAACACTAGTCCCTGGCATATTTATTTTTGAATTTGCTAACTGTGAAATTTGGAAATATAGAGTGGAAAGCAGAGGAAGAGGAACCTGGTCCAAATCCTATTATTATTATTATTATTATTATTATTATTATTATTATTGAAATAGCGTAGGGCAGTGGAAGGAGCCCTTGGTTATTTTCTTGGTGAAAACCTGTTATGAGTCACTTAACTTCTCTATCTGTTAAGCTTCCTGATTAGTGGGTTTAGACCTAATAATATCTCAGGTTACTTCTGGATCTGTGAATTAACCCAAAAGGTAGGAAAACCTGGCAATAAGTCACTTTTAAAATGAAGTACCAAGTTTGAAAATTTATCCTTATCCTAAAGATCAGTTTTTGGTTGAAGGTTATAGCCCCAGGAAATTGAGAACAAAAATTTGTCTATTTTTAATAAGGCTACAGTAGCAGCGAAAGCTTTACAATTCTAAATCTAACCAGACTGGGTAACTGTTTTCTGAGCTGCACCACTGAAGCTCCACGGCTGTTTTGATGGATTTTCTTCACTGCTGGTGAAGAGATGAAAAGGATAGCAAGCAGGAAAGAAATCAGGACACTGAGGTCAGCACACAGGCCTATCCGAAAAAGTGTCAGAGATAAATTAGAGAGAGGAAAATAGAAAATATAGGACTCAGTTCACAAATGTATTACCTGTGTGATAGAATTTTTTATAATGAGATCATCATCTGGAATATGGTAAGCAATCCTGTGTTCTTTCCAACCATTCTCAATGATTGTACTAATGCAAATTGATCTGCCAGTAGGTATTTATTTTTCCAGACAAAATAATATTAATCTTAGGCCTGACCTCATACATCCCATTTTAATGTAAAAGTCAGGATTTAAGTTTTTCTTTCTGACCATTGAGAAAAATTAGGAGGCAAATTAGGTAGCTCATTTCCAGATTCTATTTTTTTCCATGGCTGGTATTTACCACCTCCCTTTGTACCCAAAATCAAGCATCCATATGCTAATGAACATCCTAGAAGTGAGACAGAGTGGGTGCCTGCACATGACTGCACATGAAAAGGTAATTTTTAAGCATATTTTATTGATTATGTTATTACAGTTGTCCCATTCTTTTTTCTCTCCTTTATTCCCTCTGCCTGGTACCCACATTCCCTCTAGCATTCCCCACCCCTGACTTAGTTCATGTCCATGGTTTATATATATAAGTTCTTTGGCTTCTACATTTCCTATACTATTCGTAACCTCCACCCTGTCTACCTTGTACCTGCCATTTATGCTACTTATTCCATGTACCTTTTCCCCCATTCTCTCCTCTCCCCCTCCCCACTGATAACCCTCCATGTGATCTCTTTTTCAGTGAATCTGTTCCTGCTCTAGTTGTTTGCTTAGTTTGTTTTTGGTTTTAGGTTCAGGTGTTGATAGTTGTGAGTTTGTTGTCATTTTACTGTTCATATTATTGATCTTCTTTTTCTTAGATGAGTCCCTTTAACATTTACTCATTTCTTAGATGAGTCCCCTTAACATGTAATAAGGGCTTTGGTGATGATGAACTCCTTCAACTTCACCTTATCCGGGAAGCACTTATCTGCCCTTCCATTCTAAATGATAGCTTTGCTGCATAGAGTAATCTTGGATGGAGGTCCTTGTCTTTCATGACTTGGAATACTTCTTTCCAGCCCCTTCTTGCCTGCAAATTTTCTTTGGAGAAATCAGCTGATGGTCTGATGGGAACTCCTTTGTAGGTAACTGTCTCCTTTTCTCTCACTGCTTTTAAGATTCTCTCCTTATCTTTAATGCTGGGTAATGTCATTATGATGTGCCTTGGTGTGTGCTTCCTTGGGTCCAACTTCTTTGGGACTCTCTGAGCTTCCCAGACTTCCTGGAATTCTATTTCCTTTGCCAGATTGGGGAACTTTTCTTTCATTATTATTTCAAATAAGTTTTCAATTTCTTGCTTTTCCTCTTCTCCTTCTGGCACCCTTATGATTCAGATGTTGGAATGTTTGAAATTGTCCCAGAGGTCCCTAAGCTTCTCCTCATTTTTTTTGAATTCTTGTTTCTTCATTCTGTTCTGGTTGAATGTTTATTTTTTCCTTTTGTTCCAAATCATTAATTGAGTCCCAGTTTCCTTCCTTTCACTATTCATTTCCTCTCTATATTTTTTCACTTTGTATAGGCTTCACTTCTTCCTTTATTTTGTAACCATGCTCAATCATTTCTGTGAGCATCCCGATTACCAGAGTTTTGAACTCTCCATATAATAAGTTAGATATCTCCTCATAGCTTAGGTCTTTTTCCGGAGGGTTGTTTTTTTTTTTTAAAGATTTTGTTTATTTATTGTTAGAGAGAGGGGAAGGGAGGGAGAAAGAGAGGGAGAGAAACAACAATATGTGATTGCCTCTCACATGTGCCCTACCTGGGACCTGGCCTGCAACCCAAGAATGTGCCCTCACTGGCAATCCAACCAGGGATGCTTTGTTTCTCAGGCCAGCGCTCAATCCACTGAGCCACACCAGTCAGGTGTTTTTCTGGAGTTTTGATTTGTTCTTTCATTTGGGCCATATTTCAATGTCTCAGCACACCAGTCTTGATGAATGTTTCTTCTTTAACTCCTGGTTGCTGGACTTCTATACAGTTTGATTTTTCTGGCAGTTCTGCTTGTTTTTTGTTTTTAAATTGATTGCTTCTGTCTTTTGGTTATGCAAAGAGGGGAAGTGTATCTACCTACGCCTCCATCTTGAGCAGAACTCCCTGGAAAAGTAATTTTTAAACAATGTTTTAACTCTGAGACAAGCTTATTAGCCTTAAATAGAAGAACTTTGAGCAATTTTTAAAATCTCCCTTTAAAATGGAGAAATGATTTGAAGAAGTACTCCTCTCTCTACCTCCATTTCCATAGTAAGTATTCCACAGAAAAAGGAACCTGGGAAGAACAGGAAGATCTCACTGAATACTTAAACAGTACCTTCAAGGTTGGGAAGTAGCATCAGCAAAAAGAAAGGCAGATGAAATGAAGGCAAAGTGTCAGTGATTTTTACCTCTCTCCTTGGGGAGAAGATTGCCGATTTGGAGTCACGCTGGCCTGCCCAAGACCATCTGACATGAAGACATAACTCCAAGGTAAGATTTCTTGGGCCAACAGGTTTATCTCAGTGCTATTATCTGAACAGGCCATCCAGGCTTAGTTTGGAACAGCTTCCAGAGGTTCTCATGCTTCCTTCCACAAGCAGAGAGTGTTCTTCCTAAAGCTGCTTGTGCCAAAGGTATCACAATAGCAAAGCCTCAAAAATAACTGTAAATCTATGTCCCCAATAGACGGACATTTAGATTTTTTTCAGAAATCCCTGATGGTACTTCAGACTTCAATAAAGAAGCTTTGGGGAGGCAAGAAATGTGGCCTACAGCATTAAAAGGACAAAATGAGGCTCTTGCTAGCCTTAATGTAACAAGTTGTGTAAAATAATAGGTAAAAAGTTATTGAGTGCCATGAAGGGAGCAAGTGACTTGTATACATTACCTCATTTAATCCTCATAAAAAGTCATTGTGGTTTGGAAGGTGAAAGAGACTCAGAATTCAGAGTTCAAGGTCACAGAGCTGGTAAGTGGTAGAGGTAGGATTGAAATCCAGTTCTGTGGGATACCAGGGCCCAAGCTCTGCCTTACTAATTTATATTCAAGCACTTGAAACCCATTTTAAAAGATGTTTAAGGATCATGAAATCTCCTGGTTATGTGCAATAAATCAAAGTTCCTAGGAAAGTTTATATGATATTCATATAAAGTTGGTAGTGTCCAACACTGATTTTGCTCAAATTTTACATTACTTTCAGATGGCCTTCTAGAGGTCAGCCACACATTTTTTAAAAGATCTTCCCTATAATTCAGATACCCACTTTTTTCATATGCACACGCACAAAGAGATACCACACACACACCAGGCAATGCACACCACCTGTATGTATACTACCCAGATAAATACACACAGAACACCGACACCACACAAAGACCACACACAAATAAACACACACAAGTACACCACAGATACACAGATCTCACATACACATAGTTCTATATATACCCATGGATCCAAAACACATCACAGTGACACACCACAGAAATACACACAAAGACCATATAGCCACATATAATACATACACACAAATCCACTCCAGGTATGCAGACAGACCACAGACACACATGCCATACACACACAGTATCAGAAACTCTCTGTAAGATTTTGTTTCTCCTTACCTATCATATCCTAGTTTCTATCCAGTTTCCAGCATATTCATCATCTCATTCATGCCTTACCCCTTGGTGCTGGTCTCTTCTCTATCCCACCCCATCCCAAATAGGGAACGCCTCTCTTTTGCTCCCATTCCCCAGAGCAACCACCAACATTAAGACAGTTGCAACCAATGAAAAGGGACATTACACCATATCAAAGCATAGCAAATGGATTAAAATTAAGAATTAAACACTCCTCATTTGAAATCCCCTGTATAATTTCTGCACTTCTGAATATTTCATCGACCCTTTGTGCTCTTCAAGCCTCCTGAAGACATCCTCACTTCTCCCTTTTCTCATGGTCCCAGGACCTTCACACAACTTTTCTCAGGTTCCCACTCATTCACTCGCTCACTATTGCCTGTCCATTCCACTTTTTACTCAGTCTATTTACTTTTTACTCCCAAGCAGGCTATTTAGGTATTTGCCTGAAGAGAACTATTTTTTTCTACTTCGGAGAAAAAAATTGCAACTCCCTAAAAGGCAGAATTAACTTAAAGCATTTGTGGTTTTATTAACAATAACTTTATTTCTTCTATCTATACAGTCTTAGAGTATTTTTGCTTTGTGAATAAAAACATCACTAGTAATATCCATTGATTTATCCAATTTATCAAAAAACAAGTTGTTGATATGACTGTTACAACCGGTATTTTCCAAAAACAGTCTCAGGTTTATATTTTCAATACTGTAGGAACACTATTCAGAAATGGGATATTTTGAATAATCAAATATTCTGATTGATGGAGCGTTATCAAAACACTAGGCATGGAATACCAGTTTACAAAGTGGAAACATAAAACACTGGTAGGGTGCCCAACCTGCCACAGTGGGGGCGTAGTGGGAGTTGATGATTAATAAGAAATTTAATCCTTTAAAGTCTCACCTTCTCATCTGTTTGAATATTTGCCTTTGTGAGGAAAGAAAGAAATGATTTTCATATAATGCTCCTGTCATATAACAAATATTGAATAAATATCAGTTTTTTTACTTCTTTCCCTCTTTCCCCTCCCCAAGTAAGGAAGAACCACTAGTATACTCTACAGTCCACTTTCCTCCTTCACTGGAGATTCTGAAGACACCTCACAGTCTTACAGTGCCCTAGGGCTCCCATATGAGTATCAGTTCTTACTGCTATGTACTCAGTGCTAGAATACTAGATAATAGCATTTATTATATATAATTAGCTCATGGGAGAAATCTCATTATAGCTCCCTTTGATTAATAATTTGCAGCAGTTGTTATTATTTTTATTACTCAGTTTCATTAGCAACATTTGCCATGATGAAGTCTTAGTCAAGTAAAACTGATTCTACATTGCCTTTTTCAAGAAGCTGTGCCCATCAGGAAGGGTCAGACTTCTGGTCAATGTCTAAGTAGAAGACATTTAGCTACCTAAATCAACGACTTAACAAAGTCAAAATATCCATTTCACATTAATTTCATATCATTTGTAGTATTTTTATTCTTGATGCTCAAATTAATCTGATCTTCATTCTTCATACAAAACAAAGACCTTGGGAAAAAATATCTGACTTATGTTATTGTGGAAACATTATGTTTGTCATTTTAAAAATATTTTCATTTTGTTCATTGCTATTTTAATTTCTATATTTAACCTTTTTGTTTGTTTCTTTTATGTTCTTATTTTCAGTTCCTCATCCTGCTAGTAATTATGGATCTGATCAACTCTTCTGATTACCAGGTCAATGTCTCTATATTAGTAAGAGACAGCACTCACTTACCAGCTCATGCCCCAAAAATGATCATTGTCATTCTTTTGTTCACGGCGTCAATAATTGGTGTTATTACCAATGGTCTGTATCTATGGATACTAAAATTCAAGATGAAAAAGACTGTCAATACTCTTTTCTTTTTTCATTTCATTCTCTCACATTTTATCGCAACATTGATGGTGCCACTTATAACCATCCCCTTCCTTCAGGACAATCACTGGAGCTTCGGAACCGCCATGTGCAAGGTCTTCAACAGCGTTTTGCATACAGGATTATCCGCCTCTGTTTTCTTCCTCTCAGCCATCAGTGTTGATCGTTATATTCTCACTTTTCACCCAGTGTGGTCACAGCTGCACCGAACCCGACGCTGGGCTTCCAGCATCATCCTGGGAGTCTGGATCTCTGCGGCTGCCCTCAGCATGCCCCATTTGGTTTTCAAGGAGACACATGATGACCACAAAGGAAGGGTGACCTGCCAAGATAACTATGCCTTATCTACTGACTGGGAAAGCAAAAAGATACAAACATTAAGGAAATGGATTCACGTAGCCTGTTTCACCAGCAAGTTCTTGCTAAGTTTCCTTCTGCCTTTCTTCATCATCACCTTTTGTTATGTAAAAGTAGCCAACAAGATGAAAGAGAGGAGCCTATTTAAATCCAACAAGCCCTTCAAAGTCATGAAGACTGCCATTATCTCTTTCTTTGTGTGTTGGGTGCCCTACCATGTATACCGGGGCTTACTCCTCTCTGACACCAAATCTTTACTGCTACAGTTGACTATGCTAGTTGCAGTGATTACCACTTCTTTTAATATTGTCTTTTCTCCCACACTCTACCTATTTGTTGGGGAGAATTTCAAAAAAGTCATCAAAAAATCGATTCTTGCTCTGTTTGAGTCAACATTCAGTGAGGATTTTTCTCCAGAAAGGACACAAAACCTAAATTTACAAGCCTACATTTAAATTCAAGGTCCCAGAACAAATATGAGCTTTTAGTCAATGAGACAACCCAACCAGAGATATACCCTCTGCTTTTGTATAATATAGTTCCTATATTAGAGGGACATCTGCGGTGTACTGTAGTTAGATTACAATCATTAAAAAGTCTACAAGAAAGTAAGCAATAGATGATTTTTACAAATGTAATTCTGCCCCTTTTTTTATTGTGGTAAAATATTGACACTTGAGCAACACAGGTTTGGACTGCACAGGTCCAAAATGTATACACAGATTTCTTTCAATAAATACATTTAGCACTGTAAATGTATTTTCTCTTATGATTTTTCTCAATATATTTTCTTTTCTCTAGCTCACTCTATGTATCATATGAATACTATATATAGGGGACTAGGAGGTTTGTAAAAAGGTGATGGGATTAAGAAGTATAAATTGGGCCCTGTCTGGTGTGGCTCAATGGATTGAATGCTGGCTTTGAAACCAAAGGGTAGCCAGTTTGATTCCCAGTCAGGGCACATGCCTGGGCTGCTGGCCAGGCCCCCAGTAGGGGGTGTGCAAGAGGCAACCACACACTTAAGTTTCTCTCCCTCTCTCCTTCCCTTCCCCTCTCTCTAAAAATAAATAAATAAAATATTAAAAAATTTTTTAAAAGTGCAAATTGGTAGTCACAAAATAATCATGAGGATATGAAGTACAGCATGAGGAATATAGTCAGTAATATTGTAAAACTACATACCATGCCAGGTGTGTACTTGAAACATCAGAGGACCAATTAGTAATATATACAATTGTCTAACCACTATGCTGTACACCTGAAACTAATACAAAATAATACTTAAAATGAACTGTAATTGAAAAATAAAACTTTTTAAAAGAATACACAATATAATGCATATAACATACACATATGTATTAATTGATTGTTTGTGTTACTGGTGAGGTTTCCAGTCAACAGTAGGCTATTACTAGTTAAGTTTTGGGGAAGTCAAAAGCTATACATTGATTTTTCTGACTGCAGAGGATTTGGAGCCCCTAATACCCATGTTGTCTAAAGGTCAACTGTATAACAGAATTTGCCATTTTCACCATTTCATTTTCAACACTTTCAATGTAAATTTCAGTGGCATTAAGTACACTCACAATATTTGCAACCATCATCACTACTTCCAAAAGTTTTATCACCCCAAAGAGAAGTCCTATATCCATTAAGTAGTAATTCCTCATTCCTTCCCACCTCTAGTCCCTCACATAACCTCCAATCTACTATAAATCTCTGTGAATTTGCCTATTCTAGATAATCCATATAAGTGCAATCATACAATATTTCTCCTTTCTGTCTGGCTTGTTTTATTCAGCATAATGTTTTCAAGGCTCATCAATATTGTAACTCATATCAGAACCTCATTCTTTTTATGGCTATATAATATCCTATTGTATGTATGTACTATGTCTTGTTTATCCATTCTTCTCTTGAGGGACATTAAGGTTGTTTCCACCTCTTGACTATTATAAATAATGCTACTGTGAACACTGGTATACTGTTTGAGTATCTGTTCAAATCCATGTTTTCAATTATTTTGAATTATTTTTCATCGCTGGGTCACTTGATAATTCTGTTTAACTTTTTCAGGAGCCTCCAAACTTTTCCGTAGCAGCCGTAATATGTTACATTCTCACCAGCAATGTCCCAAAGTTCCAGTTTCTTCACTTATTATTTTTATATTATATTTTATTTTTACTTTGCTATTATTCTTCACTTGTTATTTTCCTTTTTTAGCTTATAGCCATCCTAGAGAGTGTAAGGTGGTATAAATGTGAGTCTCAATCTCTGATATTTAAGGCTATAAGAATATCAGTTTCTAAATACCAATAGTATCCAATGACTTGAGTTCTCTGTCAGAGAATCTTCTGTAAATAAATATTTGAACAGGGATCCATCTTTAAGTAGATAGTACCTAAGTTATTTAACTGATATGAACAAAATTTAACATGGAGATGACAAGGCACTCATCTTGTCACATCCATGTTCAAGTATAAAGACATTTATACTTTAATGTTTAAGTATAAGGAAATCTTAAATGTCTTATTTAATACCTACAGATTAAGTTGTCTCAGAAATATGGGACTAAGACCATTATAAGTATTTAAGAACCTGCCTGGGTAATGTCATGGTGTATTTAATTTTAGAATAGCAGTAACAATATTAATTTGTCTTCCGTGGTTTTCAAGTTTTGCTTTGAGTTTTTGTAATACATTACAGCACCTGAGTTATGTAAGGCCATGTAGTATCACTGACCTATTTACCTTTAGCTAGTCAGTTCTATCTATCAGCCAATAGATAGCAGTAAATAGATAGTTCAATTGATACAGAATGGAGATAGGCCATAATGCACACTCAGTCCCTAAACGTTCCAGCTAGCTTTGCACAAACCATTCCAAACCACAGGCATGTATCCTCTTCAGAAGTCCCCAAAATGGATGATATTAATTACCAGGGGTTATAGAAAGGAAGAGAAATTAACCTTCATTACTAAGTTTTTATAGAGGGAAAGTAATAGAAGTTTGATGCCCTAGAAATCCTGCTAATTGACTTGGAATCACTACTTCCCTGGGCAGCTGGGGGCTGGGGCTCTCTCACTTTAAATATGAGGGACAAAGAGCTGCAAGTAGTTGAAAACTTTCCTTGTTGGCCCCCATTTCAAGCTTTTGGAGTCTGAACAGTTTCCCAAAGAGGGAAGAGCAGGATTGATGACCGGGCTGCAGCTCTGAGAGTGGTGGCAGCAGGAAGGGCTGGTGCTTCTTCCCTCCCCGTGCTCCCCAGGCCCTGACAAACCTGCTGAAGTTTATCACCCAAGACGTATGGAAACAAGTGACTCGGTGGAAACACGATTTTTTTTGAAATAAGATCATGCTTTGGAAACCTGTTACAGGAGAAACTCCCAGAAATTTGGTTCTTCACACCGACAAAGGAAAGAACTACAGGTCAGCAAGCCTATTAGCATGCAAGCAAAGTTCATTAGAGCTGAGTTCTAAAAGGAAAGCAAAAGCAGGGGTGGCTAGAGCAGGGTGGCTGGAGGCCAGGTGGCCAAAAAGGGTGGCCAGGGGCCTGGTGGCCAGAGGCCAGCTGCCTAGGGGCTCCCCATGTGGCAAAAAGAGCCAAGAGGCCAAGAGAGTAAGTCCTTTGAACTTACAGGGTTGGTGAGGTGGGGGTGAAGAAGTTGCATCTTTTTTTTAATGTATTTATTTATTTTATTTATCTTTAAAGGAGAAGGGAAGGAGAGCAGGAAGGAAATATCAATGTGTAGTTGCCTCTCATGCATCCCCTGCTGGGAAGTGGCCTGCAACCCAGGCATGTGCCCTGATTGGGAATCAAACCACGATCCTTTGGTTCACAGGCCCGAGCTCAATCCACTGAGCTACAGCAGCCAGGGAAGAAGTTGCATCTTGAGTGACAGATAAAAGTGATGACAGCTTCCCCCGAGGGAGCCTTGACTAACCAAGCTTAGGTAAGTGTGGGAGTCTGTTAGCCTGAATCTTTATCTTGCTCCAGACTCTACTTGTTCATTTCAAATACATGACAAAAGGCAGGCAGTTAACCAAAACTGTTGGTGGGCCCTTTCTTTGGGCACTGTAGACCCCTTCTTTTTGCCCTTTTCAGGCCTTGGGGTGAATACACAGTCTCAAGGTTTTCCTTTTCCCAGCTAGCGGGATGATACACACAGACTTTCAAGGGCTTTCCCCCTGCACTGTTAGAGTTTTGCTTATGTTGGTCACAATGCCTGGCAGCCTTATTGGACCAGGCTCAGGATTACTGGGTCAGTGAGGGAGCTCTTGCTTTTAGCCTCGTGTATTAAGTTCCTTGTTAGATCGCAATGGTAAGGGCCCTGCCTTTATTTCCCCTCTGGCCACTCATTCCACCATAACATTTAAAAGGAGGGGTCTACACAAAGTGAAAAAAACAAAAACAAACAAACAAACAAAAACACTGACTTGTAATCAGGAGATTTGGGTGGTGGTCTGGCTTAGCCTCTAACTTGGTGTTATATTGGGAGCAGGCTATCCACATATTCTGAGCCTCAGATTCCTCATCTATTATATGGGGACATCTCTAAATGAGACTGTGGATATGGAATTATTTCTGAAATATAAAACACTATATTAAAATAACATTATTCAGGGTTTTTATAAAAGGTCACTTTAAATTTTAAGAAAATAGAGTGTAAACTTAAAAAAACTTTCCCCAAATGTGTTTTTTAATCATTTTTTATATTTAAATACAGTGAACATAGAATATTACATTAGCATCAGGTGTACACTCCAGTGATTAGACATTACATAACTTATTAAGTGATCTACCTGATAAATTTCATATCCATCTGACACCATACATAGTTGTTAAAATGTTATTAACTGTATTCCCTGTGTTGTACTTTACATCCCCATAACTGTTTGGTAACCACCAATCAGCACTTCTTATTCCTGTCATCTTTTTCACCTATCTTTCCAACCTCCTCCCATCTGGCAACAGTCAAAATGCTCTCTAACTAGCCCTGGCTGGTGTAGCTCTGTGGATTGAGCACAGGCCTGTGAAGCAAAGGGTCACGGATTCAATTCCCAGTCAGGGCACATTCCTGGGTTGCAGGCCAGGT
The DNA here is from genome assembly GCA_004027475.1 of Anoura caudifer. NCBI lineage: Eukaryota > Metazoa > Chordata > Mammalia > Chiroptera > Phyllostomidae > Anoura > Anoura caudifer. The sequence goes on from PVKU01006279.1 coordinate 11,740, forward strand.
CCCCAGTAGGGAGTGTGTGAGCAGCAACCACACATCGATGTTTCTCTCCCTTTCTCCTTCCCTTCCCCTTTCTCTAAAAATAAATAAATAAAATCTTTTTTAAAAAATGCTCTCTAACTAAAAGTCTGTTTTTGTTCTCTTGTTTATTAATTTTTTATATTTGATTTTTGATAGATATGTATTTATTGCCATTTTATTGTTCATATTTTTATCTTTTTTTCTTTAACATTTCATGAAATACTGGTTTGATGGCAAACTCCTTTAGCTTTCTCTTGTCTGGGAAGCTCTTTATCTGTTCTTTGATTCTAAGTGATAACTTTGCTGGGTAGAGTAATCTTAGATATAAGTCCCTGCTTTTTCATCACTTTGAATATTTCTTGCCAATCCCTTCTGGCCTGCAAAGCGTCTGTTGAGCAATCTGCTAACATTCTATGGGAGCTCACTTGTAGCTAACTGCTTTTCTCTTGCTGCTGTTAAGATTCTCTCTTTATGTTCAACCTTTGGTATCTTCATTATGATGTGTCTAGGTCTGGACCTCTTTGGGTTCATCTTGGTTGGGATTTTCACTTGTTGACTTGTATGTCTATTTGCTTCACAGGTTAGGGAAGTTTTCTGTCATTTTCTAAAAATAGGTTTTCAATTTCTTGCTCACTCTCCTCTTTTTCTGGCATCCTCATTGTGAAGGTTGGTACATTTGAAATTGTCCCAGAGGCTCCTTACACTATCCACATTTTGGGGGGGATTTTTTTTTTTTTTTTTTTTTTTTTTTTTTTTTTTTTTTTTTTTTTTTTTTTTTTTTTTTTTTTTTTTTTTTTTTTTTTTTTTTTTGCAGTTCCAATTGGGTGTTTTCTGCTTCCTTATGTTCCAAATCTTTGTTTTAATTCTCAGCTTCATCTACTCTACTATTGATTTCCTGTAACTTATCTTTCATTTCAGTTAGTGTATCCTTCACTTCTGACTGGTTCTTTTTTGTGGTTTCCATGTCCTCTTTTATGTTGTTGAAGTTTCCTCTAAGTTCATCTACTCTTCCCCTAAGATCATTGAGCACCTTTATAAACACTGTTTTGAACTCTGCATCTAGTAGATTGCTTGTCTCCATTTTGTTTAGTTCTTTTTCTGGGACTTTGTTCTTTCATTTGGGCCATGTATCTTTGACTCCCCATTTTGGCAGCCTGCCTGTATTTGTTTCTATGTATTAGGTAGAGCTGCCACACCTCCTGAGTTTGTTAGAGTGGGATAATATAGTACATGTCCTGTAGGGTCCAGTGGTACATCTTCCCCACTGACCCAAGCTGAGCACTCCAGGTGAGCCTTAACCATGGGCTGTGTACACCCTCCTATTGTAGTTGAGCCTTCGTTGCTGTTAGCACACCAATGGAAGGGATTTACCCCCAAGTGGATCAGCTGTGAGGACTGTCTGCAACCACCATGGAGGACCAGCTGTGCAGGGCCCACATCACAGAGCAGGACTTACTTCAGCAGGGCTCTGGTGCCCACTGAGCCCACGCTTTGTGTCACTTACGGAGGTGATTTGGTGGTGCTTCAGCATGGTCTTAAGCTGTCCCTGGGTGTGTTGGCTCTGGGGCCTCCTAGGAGGTGCAGGCCAAGGTCAGCCACCATCTGTGTTCTTCCCAACTCCACCTAGTATGAGCTATACAGCAATTTGCTGAGGTGTTCAAGAGAAGCCAAACAGCAAAACCAAGGCCTGCTGCCACTACTGCCAGGCCTGAGGGCACTTATCAAGAGGTGCAGAGCATGCCAAGGCCAGATATTGTTTGCTTGAGATATTTTTCTGAAAGTCTGAAGCATGAGCCAAGACAGGTTATTTGTATGGAAAAGCCACAGGAAACAGTTTGGGTTGGATCACAAGTTGGGTGGGACAGGGGTCTCATGTAATCATGGTGTGGGGGGAATCAGTGATAGCCAGGATGGTAGAGACTCAGATATGTCACTCACCTGCTGGCTCAATGGGAGGAGGGCTCAGTAAATGAACAAGGGCTTCTGCCAGCACTTCTGTCTCAGAGAAACCTGCCCCTCCAGCTCTTGCCCTGATGCCAGACAGTTCAGTTCTCACATGTGCCTGGAGCCTTTCAAGCTGCTGCCTCAGTGGTGCAGCTCTAAATGAATGTGTCCAAGTAAGTTTGTGCACAGGCCATTTGAGGGGAATGCCTGGGACTCCAGAAGCCCTCTGTTTCACTCAGCCACAATCCCCACTGGTTTTTACAGCCAGAGTTATAGGGACTTCTGTTCCTGGCACTGGAATCATGGGCTGGGGGAACTGGTATAGGACTGGTACTATTTGCTCCTCAGCAGAGACCTCCACAGTGGAGATATAACCTCCCAATTTTTATCCACCCCTCCCACCAGTCTCACTGTAGTCTCTTCTTTATATCCATGGTTGTAGACTTACATTTGACTAGATTTCAGGTGGTTCTGAATGATCAAAAATGTTTTTTGTCTTTTCTTAGCCCTGGCTGGTGTGGCTCAGTGGACTGAGTGCCGGCCTACAAACTAAAAGTTTGCTGGTTTGATTCCCAGTCAGGGTACATGCCTGTGTTGTGGGCTAGGTCCCCAGTAGAGGGCATGGGAGAGGCAACCAATCAATGTATCTCTTGCACATCAGTATTTCTCATCCTCCCTTTCTCCCTCCCTTCCTCTTTCTCTAAAAACAAATAAATAAAATCTTTAAAAAATAGATAAATTAGACTATGTCAAAATTAAAAAAATTTAAATGTATTTTTTAATTTGTCATAAAACCATGGTTAATGTCTAGAAAACCTACTCATTATAATTGTGTTGACCTCATCAACCTCCTCACTATTTTGAATTCTCAGGACCAAAGAGGTTTATAAACCAAGAATTAGTGGCTCTGCTTTGTGGAATCAGTGTGTGGAGACAGTGTTTGAAAACAACATGCCTATCAGCATCCAATTACCGTATTTTTCAGACCATAAGTCGAACCTAGGTTTTAGAGGAGGAAAATAGGGGAAAAAAATTTGAAGCAAAAAATGTGGTAAAATATTTAACAATGTAAGTAACGTAATATTTCACCAATGTAAATGTAAACGGAACTCAACAACAGCATTAACAAACCATTATTCCTCCCAATTTGGGGCAGAGGGGGAAGCACATCTTATAGTCCGAAAAATACGGTATCTAAACTTACGTCATTACATCAGCATCAAATTGTCTCAAGGACAAAATGATTAGATATATTTCAAATGTCAGTTCAAGTTCTTTCCTCAAGAAATGGCTTCATGTTGTAAGAAGATGAACAGGCTGCCCAACTGCTAACATAAGAGTTTCTGGAGTAAGGCAATATGGTGTGTGCAATGCAAATCTGACTCCATATCCCTGAGGAACTAGGCACAACAATCATTTACTGGCATAGTTTAAGTACCTGACACTGTGGAGGCCTCTGAGAATGCAACAAGGAATAAGACACAATCCCTGTCATAAAGGAGCTTAAAGTCTAGCATTGTGGTTCTGAATTTGGCTCCACATTATCATCTGGGACATTTTTTTTTTTAAATACCAGTATCTAGGCCTTATCCAAACCAATGAAACCCAAACTTTCTAGGGGCAGGACTCAGGAATCTGTATTTTTTAAATATATTTTATTGATTATGCTATTACATTTGTCTCATTTTCCCTTTATTCCCCTCCACACTGCACACACCCTCCCACCTGCAGTCCCCCACTTTGGTTCACATCCATGGGTCATAGTTATAAGTTCTTTGGCTTCTACATCTCCTATCCTATTCTTAACCTCCCCCTGTCTATTTTCTACCTACCGTTTATGCTACTTATTCTCTGTAGTTTTCCCCCTCTCTCCCCCTCACCCCCAAACTGATAAGCCTCCATGTGATCTCTATCCTGTGATTCTGTTCCTGTTCTAGTGTTTGCTTAGTTTGTTTTTGTTTTAGGTTTGGTTGTTAATAGTTGTGAATTTGTTGTCATTTTACTGTTCATATTATTGATCTTTTTCTTAGATAAGTCCCTTTAACATTTCAGATAATAAGAGCTTGGTGATGATGAACTCCTTTAACTTGACCTTATCTGGGATGCACTTTATCTTCCCTTCCATTCTAAATGCCAGCTTTGCTGGATAGAGTAATCTTGGATGGAGGTCCTTGCTTTTCATGACTTGGAATACTTCTTTCCAGTCCCTTCTTGCATGCAAGATTTGTTTTGAGAAATCAGCTGATAGTCTAATGGGAACTCCTTTGTAGGTAACTATCTCCTTTTCTCTTGCTGCTTTTAAGTTTCTCTCCTTTTTTTAATCTTGGCTAATGTAACTATGATGTTCCTTGGTGCATTCTTCCTTGGGTCCAACTTCCTGGGACTCTCTGAGCTTCCTGGACTTCCTGAAAGTCTATTTCCTTTACCATATTGGGGATGTTCTCCTTCATTATTTTTTCAAATAAGTTTTCAATGTCTTAGTCTTCCTGCTCTCCTTCTGACACCCTTATGATTTGGATGTTGGAACGTTTAAAACTGTCCTGGAGGTTTCTAAGCCTCTCTTCATTTTTTTGAATTGTTGTTTCTTTATTCTGTTCTGGTTGAATGTTTGTTTCTTCCTGCTGCTCCAAACAGTTGATATGAGTCCTGGTTTCTTTCCCATCACTGTTGGTTCCCTGTAGATTTTTTTTTATTTCACATAATGCAGCCTTCATTGCTGCCTGGGTCTTTTTTATGCTGTTGCAGTACCCAATTAGTTCCTGGACATCCTAATTTCCAGTGTTTTGCACTGTGCATCTGATAGGTTGGCTATCTCTTCATCACTTAGCTGCATTTGTTCTGGAGCTTTGATCTGTTCTTTCATTTGGGCCTTTTTTGTTTGTTTGGGTGCATCTGTTACGTAGTAAGGGGCAGAGCCTTAGATATTCACCAGGGCAGTGTAAGTCACTGGTTGTGATGCTGTATGTGGGGCAGGGGTCCAAGAGAGAACAATGGTGCTTGCTCTGTTCTCTGCTGGTTTTCAGTCACTTCCCACGTTACCCACAAGCAAAGTGGGCCCTTCTGGTGCTGATTCCCATTTGGGCGAGTTTGTATACATTCTAGGACCCTGTGAGCCTCTCCAACAAACTCTCCTGTGAGGCTGAGAGTTTCTCCTGCTGCTGCCTCAACCCCCACAAGTGTTTTCAGTCAGAGGCTTTGAGTCTTTATTTCTTGGTACTGGATCCCTGGGTTGTGTGGTCTGTTTTGCTGTTCCCTAGCTGTTCCTCCCAGTTTACAGTTTACCTGCACGTGAACATAGAACCACCCAGTCTGCAAGCCACCGCCTCACTTGGTCCTCCAGCCACTGCCTTGATGCAAGTCCTCTCCACCTGATGCCCATCTCCTCCCCTCCTACCATTCTGGATGAACGTTTCTTCTTTAAATCCTTTGTTGTCAGACTTCCATACAGTTCGATTTTCTGTCAGTTCTGGTGTTTTTTTGTTTTTTTAATTCGTTGTTGTCCTTCTTTTGGTTGTGAGAGGAGGCACAGTGTGTCTACCTATGCCTTCATCTTGGCCAGAAGTCTGTATTTTTTTTTTGTTTTTAAGTTTACAGGTTGAGTCTAAAGTACAACCAGAATAGAAAACCTCTATTCAGTGAGGAAGAAAAAAGAGTACAAACATCATTAGAGTACAAAGGAATGAGTGCCATGTTGGGAGCAACAAATGGAAGTCCCCAATCCAGCTGTCACCAGTCAGAGATGTTTTCCAGGATGAGTTCTGCAGAACAGTGTAAATCACAGGTGGCAAACACAAGGCCCAATGGCCGAATCCGGCCCTCCACCTTGTTTTATCTGGCCCGGCACCTTGTTTCTACCCAGCAACAGTGAAAACCTCTCCCTTACTGTTAAGGAGTAATTACATTTATATAGTCCTAAAATTACATTTGGCCCTTTAAAGGCAACTGCAAGGCTGATGTGGACCCCGGTGAAAATGAGTTTGATACCCCTGGATGCACAAGGATGGGGAAGAATAGTACAACAGAGGAAGCAGAATACGTGAAAGTCCCAGAGGAGAACAGGGCACAGTGCTGTAAAGCAGCACTAACGAAGCTTGAATACATATAGGAATCATGTAATGGTTTGTTAAAATGCTGATTCTGATTCAATAAGTCTGAGTAGAGCTGAGATTGTGCATTTCTAACAGAATCCCAGAAGATCCATCACCACTGGTCCAGAGCAAGACAAGAGTATGATTGGAGCATAGGTATAAGGAAAAGGCATAGCCAAGATGAGCTAGAAAAGTCAACCAGGCCTAGATTCCAAAAGCCCCTGCTAAGGAGTTTGGACTTGATCTAGACTCTAACCTGAGGCCATTAGGGAGCCACTGAAGGGTCAAAAGACAAAGAGTCATAGAATTAAAATTGTATTTTGGAAAGATCACTCTAGCTGCTATCACGGAGAGGTCAAAACTGGGGGTGAGTGATCAAATTGGATAGTGCTGCAGTCATCCAGTTAACAGGTGGTGTGGCGTGAACTAAGAAATAGAAGTGGAGATAGAGAAAAGCAGAGAGTCTTGTCCTATAAATTCTGTTGGTTCCAAAGTAAAGGAAGAAGGGATAGTCTAGGCAGACTATCAATTAGAAGACTTGGCTGCAAACAACAGATTTCATTCTGGCTGGCTTAACCAAAAACTGATTTATTAAAGGATATTAGTAGTTCACAGAATTATTAGGATGACTAGACAAGCATTGTAGGCTACAGTCCCAGGAACAGTGCCCTAGACATGCCTCAAAACTGTCTAGATCAGGAATATGTCACTGTTGTTCCCTATTTTAATAAAAGGTACCAACCTCTGCTGCTGCTGCCACTGAGCCCAAAATACCAGCAATTTGGTTTTATGCGATTGCTACTGCCACCAACGCCACTTCCACATCAGGTCTGAAACCCTCCTGTGTCTCAAAGCTCTGCCAGCAGCAACATCAGGAAAATGGAAGCCCCATGCAGAGCCTGTTTATTCACATCGCTCACTTGCAAGTGTAATTTTGCATGAGGGTATCTAACAAGCATGCCAGCACCCTAGCTGCAAAGGGGCCTGGGGAACTGAGGTCTGATTTCTACGTGGGAGGAAAAAGGATACTCACAATGTGGGAATTTCTCCAAATATAAAAGCTACTCAAAAGATGGTGTCCATCTTGGTGAATTTAATCAAGCTTTTCTGAGTGATTAGCTTCTGCAAGAGAAGCAAAATCGCATTGTGTGCGGAGTGCCTGGGAGGTGAGAATCCAAAGACTCTGAGAGTGGCAACTATTTTAAACTTAGAGAATTAAGGAGTAATTCCCTCTCCTTCTTCCCACAAAAAGTAACTCACACATTCTACCAATTAGAGATTAATTTGTGTTAAGGGACTGCTATTAAAATGCAAATAGACCTTTTAAAACGGTTAAGTTTCATTCACAAGTTAATGGGAATTACTTTAATCAGCTTCACACCCAGCAGAGTGCAGCTAAATACAGTACTTAGGATATCAATTTTGATTGTGGCCTAGAGGAAGGAAACCTTCGCTGAGTTGGAGGTCAAGCCTCAAGTGAATTTTGGAGACCCTGAAGACAGCTTAATACGTGTACAGCAGGTCCTATAATAACATCATTTCATTATAACACTGATGACATGTAATTGGAATTGAACTCTTATTTATGTCAATTAGCTCATGGTGAAATTGGTTTCTTTGAACACTGTTTTGCCTAAAGTTGCAGAACCTATCAACAATGTTAAGGGAGGACTTACCGAATGGGGAAGTGTTATACAAGAGAAAAACACAGAGGTACTGTATTTTTCAGACTATAAGATGCACTTTTCCCCAAAATTTGGGAGGGAAAGGGGCGCGTCTTATAGTCCCAATGTAGCTTTACATTTACATTGGTGAAATATTATGTTATTTATGTTATTAAATATTTTACCACATGTTTTGCTTCAAAATTTTTTTTTCCTATTTTCCCCCTCTAAAACCTAGGTGTGTCTTATGGTCCGAAAAATACGGTATTATGAAGAGACAGTCAGTTGGTGACTAAGGAAAAAATGCCTCAATGTGGTCCAAACCTGAAAATATGGTTTGGACCAAAGATCTCATCTCTCCCGTTAAGGACAGTCATCTGTTCAGTTTATTTCAGGCTTTCCAGGAGGTGCCTCCCCTTCCAACTCCTGTCCTTTTTCTGCAGGGGTGTTCAACCTTTTAGCGTCTCTGGACCACCATGGAAGAAGAAGAGTTGTCTTGGGCCACACATTAAACACATTGCAACATGTAATCACAAAAAAATCACATAATGTTTCAAGTAAGTTTATGATTGTGTGTTGGGCTGCATTCATAGCCATCCTGGGACGCATGTGGCCTGTGGGACACCCTCTGCTACGAGAAGGTAAAATTCACAATGGTGGAAAAAGAAACAGTTTTGCTAATGCTTCTCATTGTTTTCCTTGTCTCTTCACTAAATTCTGAGCTCCCTGAGAGTAAGAACAGCATCTTGTTCCTCATATATTTCCAGCACGTGGCTCTCTGGCATGATTCATAAATGTTTATAAACAATTGGGTAAATACATGCATGCCATTATTAATTAATTCTGGAGTTGGAATTTTCTCTATCTGTGACATCTTTAGAACATCCTTCTTCAAGCATGCTGATCAGCTACTATATTTCTTTTGCTTCACTTGCCAAAAAGAGCAAACAATCAGGAGGCTGCCACCTGATAATACTGCTTTTCCTTTTCCATCTCAAGCAAAGAAATTAAAGAGTGAGGTATATATGAACAATTCATTGTTGAAATCTCTATTTATTTACACCCTGCTGGAGTCAGGATGAACTTAGTTACAACACTTAAAGACAATTAAAATCATTTATTCTGTTTTTCTGTATCAAATCAAATCCAATTTCAAGTCTCTTCCCCCCATAGTCCAAAAGATTCCAGGAGAGCTGTAATGACTTAGGTCCTTAGTGGTGCCCTAACATGCTTCTTATTCCAGTCTGCAAGTCCCCTGGAAGTCAGTGGCTCCACCCTTTCCTGCCAGGCAAGGTGAACTGTGTAGGGGCCTTTTCACCACTGCTAGGATCCCAGCAACCATTCTCCTCTGATGTCTTGCCATGTCCCCAGTGACCAAAAGGACCTTGACTCATCATACACTGATAATTCACTAAGTCAAACACCACCTCTCTAAACTTCTGGAGAAATTGAGGATTTCCATCAGAAATGTCAGCTGCAGCTATCTCTCTCTGTCTTCCCAGCTGCCATCTTCCAACAAAAAGATAACAAAGGAGTCTCCATTGTGACCCTCACAACCTCTTCAGTTAGTGTGCCAGATAATTTTTGTTTGTCTTCCAGATCCACATTTAAGCATTCTTCACCATGCTTTCTGCCCTGTGGACTGGGACATGTTTCCTGGCTTCTGGTTCAGTTTTGCCAATGGGGAGCTCTGGCAGGAAATGGAAGGAAGATGAAGCTTGGGGTCAGTTATTTATTTCCCTAGGGTCTCCTGGAGTTGGCCATGCTTCTTGGCAGGTCAATGCCTTCTCTTCACTTGATCTTAGCCAAAAGGCCAAGAAGAGATTCAGTGCCTTCTCTTAAGGGTCTACATAAGTCTTTACCTCTGGATTCCACACTCTTTCTAAAGAGAGAGTCTGGCTACTCCCTTCAGACTAATCATGAAAAAAACATCAAATTCCAATAGGGGAGCATCCTGCAATATACCTGACCAATAATCCTCAAAACTGTCAAGATCATTAAAAAGAAGGAATGTCTGAGAAACTATCACAGTCTAAGGAAACATGATTACTAAATATAATGGGTTCCGGAAAAAGAATTTAGAGAAAAATTAATGAGATCTGAATAAAGTATGGGGTTTAATTATTGTAACTGTGCTGGTTCCTTAGTGTGATAAATACATATCAGAGGAATTTGAGATGTTAGTAATAGGAGAAATTGGGTGAGAGGTATATGGAAACTCTACTCTCTGTACTACTATTGTAACTTTTCTGTAAATCTAAATCTATCCTAAAATTTAAAATTTATTTAAAAAGAGAGAAAGAGAGAACTCAGCCAGGGCAAGGTGCTGTACATTTATAGTCAATTAAGGAAGGCTGAAATAAATTTACAAATGAATTCAAAAGTCATGCCCTGGTTAGTGTGACTCAGTGGATTGAGCACCAGCCTACAAACCAAAGGGTTGCCAGTTCGATTCCCAGTCAGGACACATGCCTGGGTTGCAGGCTGGGCCCCCAGTGAGGGGTGAGTGGGAGACAACCACGCATCAATGTTCCACTCCCTCTCTTTCATTCTCCCTTGCCCTCTCTCTAAAAATAAGCAAATAAAATCCTTTTTTAAAAAAGTCACAAAACCAATCAATATGCATTAGGTAATAGTCAAATTTTACATTTTTATGAACAAGAATAATATGCTTACTATCAGCATTAACAAAAGTTAACTTCTATCTCTACAGAGTTGTAAGACAGCCTAGTCAAAGACATATCCTTATAGCCCTATATGACCAGGTAATCCCCAGAGGCTTTAGCATTCCATTAAAAGAATATCTAGAAATCTCTTGCCCACTTTAAAATATTTCACAATTTTGACTTCCAGCCAACATGGAGGCATAGGTAGACATACTGTTTCTCCTCACACAACCAAAAGAAGGATAACAAATTTAAAAACAAAACATCTAGGACTGACAGAAAAAATCAAACTGTATGAAAGTCTGACAACCAAGGAGTTAAAGAAGAAACATTCATCCAGACCTGTAGGAGGGGCAGAGACAGGCAGCTGGGTGAGAGGACTCACCAAAAGGTGGTGGCTGTCGGATCCAGTGAGGTGGTGGATGCAGTATAGGGCAGTCCCACACTCATGTGCAGATAAACTGGGAGGAACAACTGGGGAACAAGACAGACCGGGCAACCCAGAGTTCAAGTGCAGGGAAATAAAGCCTCGAACCTCTGATTGAAAATACCAGTGGGGGTTGAGGCAGCAGTGGGAGAAACTCCTAGCCTCACAGGAGAGTTCATTGGAGAGACCCACAGGGTTCTATAACGTACATAAGCCAACCCACCTGGGAATCAGCACCAGAAGGGCCAAATTTGCTTGTGGGAATCGGGGGATGTGACTGAAAACCGGCAGATGGCAGAGCAACTGGCATTGTTCCCTCTTGAACCCCTCCCCCACATACAGCATCACAACTAGCAACATGGATTGTCCAGCCTTGGTGAACACCTAAGGCTCTGCCCCTTACTATGTAACAGGCAAGCTGAGAGGAAAAAATGGCCCAAATGAAAGAACAGATAAAAGCTCCAGAAAAATTACAACTAAGTGACAAAGAAATAGCCAACCTATCAGATGCATAGCTCAAAATACTGGTGATCAGAATGCTCACAGAACTGGTTGAATATGGTTGCAAAAGAGATGAAAAAATGAAGGGTATGAAAAGTGAAATAAAGGAAAATATACAGGGAACCAGTAGTGATGGGAAGGAGACTGGAACTCAAATCAATGGAGTGGACCAGAAGGAAGAAAGAAACATTCAACCAGAAAAGAATGAAGAAACAAGAATTAAAAAAAAAAAAAAGAAGAAGAGAGGCTTAGGAACCTCCAGGACATCTTTAAATGTTCCAACATCTGAATCATAAGGGTGCCAGAAGGAGAAGAGGAAAAGCAAGAAATTGAAAACTTACTTGAAAATAATGAAGGAGAAAATCCCAATCTGGTAAAGAAAATAGACTTCCAGGAAGTCTGGGAAGCTCAGAGAGTCCCAAAGAAGGTGGACCCAAGGAGGAACACACCAAGGCACATTATCTTTACATTAGCCAAGATGAAAGATAAGGAGAGAATCTTAAAAGCAGTGAGAGAAAAGAAGAGAGTTACCTATAAAGGAATTCCCATAAGACTGTCAGCTGATTTCTCAAAACAAATCTTACAGGCAAGAAAGGGCTGGAAAGAAGTATTACAAGTTGTGAAAAGCAAGGACCTCCATCCAAGATTGCTCTATCCAGCAAATGTAGAAGCCAAAGAACTTACATATATGACCCATGGACATGAACCATAAGGGGGGAATGTGGGTGGGAGGGGGTGTGCAGGGTAGAGGGGAATAAATGGGAGAAAATGAAATAACTGTAATAGCATAATCAATAAAATATATTTTAAAAATAAAATTAAAAGTAATATTTCACAATTTTTTATTTTTAATATATTCTATTGATTATGTTATTACAGTTGTCCCATTTTCCCCTTCACTCCCTTCCACCCTGCTCCTCCACCCACCTTCCCCCCTTTAGTTCATGTCCCTGTGTCATACTTATAAGTTCTTTAGCTTCTATATATCCCATACTATTCTTAGCCTCCCCATGTCTATTTTCTACCTACCATCTATGCTACTTATTCTCTGTATCTTTTCCCCCTCTCTCCACCTCCCACTCTCCTATTGCTAACCCTCCATGTGATCTCCATTTCTGTGGCTCTGTTCCTGTTCCAGTTGTTTGCTTTTTTTGTTTGTTTGTTTTTAGTTGTTAATATCTGTGAGTTTGCTATCTTTTTACTATACATGTTTTTTATCTTCTTTTTCTAAGACAAGTCTCTTTAACATTTCATATAATAAGGGCTTGGTGATGATGAACTCCTGTAACTTGACCTTATCTGAGAATCACTTTATTTTCCCTTCCATTCTAAATGACAGCTTCACTGGATAGAGCAATCTTGGATGTAGGTCCTTGACTTTCATGACTTGGAATAGTTCTTTCCAGCCCCTTCTTGCCTACAAGATTTGTTTTGAGAAATCAGCTGACAGTCTGATGGGCACTCCTTTCTAGGTAACTGTCTCCTTTTCTCTTGCTGCTTTTAAGATTCTCTCCTTATCTTTCATCTTAGCTAATGTAATTATGATGTGCATTGCTGTGTTCCTCCTCGGGTCCAACTTCTTTGCGACTTTCTGAAAGTCCATTTTCTTTGCCTGAATGGGAAAGTTCTCCTTTATTATTTGTTCAAGTAAGTTTTCCACTTGTTGCTCTTCCTCTTCTCCTTCTGGTACCCCTATAATTTGGATGTTGGAACATTTAAAGATGTCCTGGAGGTTCCTAAGCCTCTCCTTTTTTTTTTTTTTTTTAATTCTTGTTTCTTCATTCTTTTCTAATTGGATGTTTCTTTCTTCCTTCTGGTCCACTCCACTGATTTGAGTTCCAGTTTCCTTCCCATCACTACTGGTTCCCTGTATATTTTCCTTTATTTCACTTTTCATACCCTTCATTTTTTCATCTCATTTGAGACCATATCCAACCAATTCTGTGAGCATCCTGATTACTAGTATTTTGAGCTATGCATCTGAGAGGTTGGCTATCTCTTTATCACTTAGTTGTAATTTTTCTGGAGCTTTTATCTGTTCTTTCATTTGAGCCTTTTTTTTTTTTTTTTTTTTTTTTTTTTTTTTTTTTTTTTTTTTTTTTTTTTTTTTTTTTTTTTTTTTTTTTTTTTTTTTTTTTTTGTCTCAGCTTGCCTGTTAGGTAGTGAGGGGCAGAGCCTTAGGTGTTCACCAAGGAAGGGCAACTCAGACGCTGGGTTGTGACACTATATGTGGGGAATGGGTCAAGAGGGAACAATGGTGCTTGCTCTGCTCTCTGCCAGATTTCAGTCACTTCCCCTGCTTCCCACAAGCAAGTTGGGCCCTTCTGGTGCTGATTCCCATGTGGATAAGTTTGTGTATATTCTAGGACCCTGTGGTTCTGTCCAACGAAACCTCCTGTGAGTCTGGGAGTTTTTCCCAGCACCTCACCCCCCACAGGTGTTTTCAATTGGTGTTTTCAGGCTTTATTTCCCCATGCTGGGACCCTGGGTTGCGGGGTCTGTCTCACTCCCCAGTTTTGCCTGATTTATCTGAGTGTGAGTATGGGACTGCCCAGTCTGCCAGCCACTTTGTGCACCGCACTGTACCCCACAATCCTCCACCTTGCTGGGGCCTTCAGCTGCTGCCCTGAGCGCCTGGGGTCCACCAGCTACTGCTTTACCAGGACCCCTTTCTGCCTAGCCACCCATCTCTGCCCCTCCTACGGGTCTGGATGAATGTTTCCTCTTTAACTCCTTGGTTGTTGGACTTCCATACAGTTCAATTTTCTGTTGGTACTGGCTGTTTTTTGTTTCTAAATTGTTGTCCTTATTTTGGTTGTGCAAGGAGGCACAGTGTGTCTACCTACGCCTCAATGTTGGCTGGAAGTCTTATATTTCACAATTTTACTTACAAAGCATGCAGGCATCGAAATTATAAAAAATCCTTACAACAATATGGCCTGACTTGCCAGAACAGCCAGCAGCAGTAGACAAATATTTAAAAGGTTACGCAATGCTTTGCTAAGTTATCACAATACTAGAGCTGAAAAATAACCCAAAGATTGAGATAATTAATCAGCCTGGCCTGAGACCTCCTATAGACTGCCAAAAATATACCTCATTGCTTTAGAGTAAAAAGCCCTTGCTATGGTATATTACCTTGGCAACACACCATCAAATGGTGCAATAATAAAATAATAGTTTACAAAAACAAATTGAACAAAAGAACAATCGACACAAAGTTCCAAACTAAATTCCATCCCCTACCTAATTATACAAACTATTCACGTTAAAGACAGACTCAGCTCTTAGGTGGGAACTGTCATGTTCAGAGGACTCATATTTCTATATGAAGGGGCTTCAGCTGGATTAACCCTTGTAGCTTCAGTATCTGCCTCTGTAAAAGGAGGCTCCAGGACAAAATATTTGTTTGTGGCTTGGAGCATTTGCCACTAGGCCATAATTTAAATCTGTTTGTTTACTCTTTCTTCAGCCTTAGTACATGTGGTAAATGTCTTGAAGCCAAGATTCACATGGGTCTTTTTTACACCTTAGTTTCAGGATTCACATGGGTCTTGTAAAAGAGTGGCTCTCTTTCGTAGTAAATTAGTAAAGAGATTTCTAAATATGATCTAGTATCCCATGCTTGACCATAGGGGAAAATGTACTGATCAAGGTGAGAATTTCTACTCCAGTCACAGCAACATTTCTTAATTACAAATGAATAACTTAATATTCTGGTTCTACCCCAATATATGTGCATTTTAATTAGTATGAACCAATTTCTCAGAATTTGATCACCCCGTAAGCAATGAAAAAAAATAAATCTCTGCACTTTGAACTGAGGGGCTAGAGTTCTTCCAGCCTTCCCTAAAATGAAACATCTACCTCTTCTGGTAGCACTTCTACAGATCAGCATACCCCTATATAAAGTCTCAAGTGAGAGGCTCCTTTTAGAGCTAAATCTTAGGAAAAGCTGTGTTTATTCTGAGGACTATGAAACAGAACATAGTTCCTTTCTCTTTCCTTTCTGCTTTACTACCAGGAAGCCTAGCAATAATTGTAAAGGATATTTTAGAAGTGGTTCTCAAATTTTTCATACTTGTGAAATACTTCTGAATGTTAAAATTTGGGACCGTCAACTTGAATTAAGTAAACAACCTAAAACAACTCTAAATAAGTTGTTGTACCATCTCAGAGGGCCTAGAATGCATTCATAAGTAACCCACTATATGTATGGTCCCCTGTCATCATTGTAGAGCTGAGAGAACTATTCCTACCCAGACAGCGAGTTTTTATATACTCGAGAGACAAAACTTTCTGTATTCCAGTGAACCACTTCTTCCTTCCCTAATGCTATGGTTTGCCTTTGACTTCTAACTTAAAGGAAAGTGTACAACATGCTCTGTATCAACATTCCATATGATGAACATAATGTTTTGTAACAAAAATTAAAGTTATGTTTCTGTGAAATTTTTGCTACATACTGTTTCATCTCAGAACTCTAGAGATAACCAATCTTACTTGTTTTTAATTTCTTCCATTGGAATTTATTGAAAATTCTACTTTGTTTATTCCTAACATTTTACTATTTTAGTGCATGTATGTTTTGCCTTCTTAAATTCTTTGTGGATCGAGGTGTGATGTTTAAAAAAATAAATACAGAAAAGAAATTCCACTTTCTCTCTGGTGCTTACTCTCTACAGCCCTCTGCAGTTAGAAGGAAAGAATAAGTGAGCCACAAACTGTCAGTGTACTCCCTAACGTCCAGGAGATCCCTACCCAACAGGAAGGAATGTTTAAAGTAATTGGTGATCTTTAAGGTACTAACCATTATCAACCAGACTCTATCTATTCACAGGAAAGATTTCCTACTCTATTTTCAAGAGAACTGCCCAACTCCTGCACCCATATACAAACGGACATCGAAGTTCTCTCATTTTAGGTCAAGGCTAAGGGCCTCTATGTCAGAGGTCCTTCCCGCCCTGTAAAACTTGAGCCTGGGAATGAAACAGAAAGACGACTCAATAGTTACAGTAATGACATACAGGTGCAGACAATGCAACTCGTCTGTGCTTTACAAATATCAACAAAGGTTTACAAATGTCAGCGCCTGCAATGCAGCAGAGATCATGTGAGATCTTGCTTTTTGATTTTGCAAAAAGTGTACGGCAGGTGCAACATAACCAGCAAACGGGCAGCTTCGATTTTATGTAGAAAGGACCATTAATTATGCATGGATTATTTCCTTCAGTCACACTATTTTGTATGGATACCAACGCTGTCAGTGATGCCATCTTCTAAAACAGACCCCAACCTATAGGCATATTGTACCAACAGCCCAAATCAATGACCTGGGTAATGCAATCTGGGTAACACTATTATCCCTCATCTAAACCCTATAACCCCATAGAAAAAATAACGCCACTCTGATGGTTGTTCAAAGGATATGATGTGTGGGAAACAAAATCAAGTCCTTGTGTAATTTTATTCACATTCTAAAATTACTTACAGGAAGTACATCACAGAATTTAACACCCCTGTGTACTGTGAATATGTCGGTGCCATTTTATTTTTTGTATTGGTAGCAGGTTTAAAAGTTAACAACCACACACTTTCTTAGATAAGAGAATTTTTAGTGAGGATGTTTTCTAAAGGATTGAGGTCCAATGTGTATTCCCGTAGCATTCCATACCGTTTCCACAACTGCAGGATCAGAATAATTTACAGCATTCCTGACAGAAGGGGCAGCATTGTTTTATTGTTTGGGGTAAGAACACTTTTGAAAGAAGTACAGCTTTTAGTTTCATCTCTGCTTACATTGTGTGATTTGGTTGATTCAGTCTATCTACTTATCCTTATAATGGGCAAAATATTAAAGCAGATTAAAACATTTTCCGTCAGGAAATTTAAGCTTTCTGAGCCGAAAAATGTTTCTTTAAAAGTTGTGTAGGAAACAGATCCAATAAGACTTTTCACTCGTTTAAAAATACACGCTAAGCACCTACTACAGAGGGAGGCATGCTCTGCTTAGGGGTTAGTAAATTGTCTTAGAAAACCGCACCTTAGTCACCTGAGAGCCGAGCCGAGGCCCCGCCCTCACAGGGGCGGGGCAACGAACGACCAGAACGTCCCTCCGCCCGTCGTTCGCCGTCGTCTCCGCACTCTGAGGACCGAGCTTGCCTTCCTTGCGTGCTCCCGGAACGCGTGAGATTACCACGGGGCCCGAGCGATGGCTGAAAGCGGCCGGACGCCTCAGGCCCGGGCGCTCCTGCAGCAGTGCCTGCACGCCCGGCTGCAAGTGCGCCCTGCCCAGGGGGACTCCGCGGCCCAGTGGGTGGAGGTAACTTCGGCTCTGGGCTCCACTTATCCTCCGGCGCAGGGGCGGTTCTTCCCGCGTCGCGTCGGTGACTTGTTCCTTTCCCCGCGCCCGTTCCCGGCGTTTCCTGGGAGCCGGCCGCGTGGCACTCGGCCTGCGCTGTGGGTGGTACGGGACTTCTGGCTAGTCTGCCCGTCTTTGTCTCAGCCCTGTCCCACCAGCCTCACTCCTTTCTCTGATTTATTCCTCCTGAGAAGGAGCATGTTCTCTGCTGAGCACCTCTGGAATTTGAACTTCCTCTCGCTGTCTACCTGCCGGAGCTCAGCAGACTTTAGGCCTAATTGTCTCAGATCTCTCACTTAAAAGAGCCTAAACGCCATGCCACGCCCGTCGCTTGCTGTGCTGGGTCGAGCTAGTGGGTTGATTTATTGATTTATTGCAAAAGGTCAATTCTGTTTTGACTTGATTTCCCTGTTAAGGTTGACTGCACCTGGGTCAACAGAGAAATGAGATTTTTCGATCACATTTCCTCCAAAGAATGTAAAACGTTTACACCGATATGATTTCCTTCTACTTGCATATTTGCCTCGTGAGAAAGCCTGTCCCCACTTTTGCAAAAAGAAATTAGATGTTATATGAGGCCCCTGACTTATTTTTAGAGTAAGATGAAATAAGAGAGAATGATAGTTCATAATTAAGACTTTTGGAAGTCCTAATGAATGTGAGAGCATCACATACACTCATCTTACCTGAAGAATTTGGTCCCAGATCTAACATTCCTTAACACTCACAGTCATTATTTTAAATACTATCCATAAACTATGATGTGGGTGATTAGTCTTATACCAGAATCTTACCCTCTGCTAGCTTGGAAATCAAAGCATAAACATTCCTCTTTTTCCTCTCCCCTTATCTTTATGAAAAACCCACCTTTATTATTTCTTATTTTCTTAATAGCCTTTTTTGAGATCTTGATTCCTCTTCCTTATGTTGAAATTTTATTCTTATATTTTCCATCTTATCTACAGAACTGCCTATTTTTATAGTTGCTTCATGGGACAGTAAATCCCAAACTTGTTAATCCTTTAGATTTCTTCCATGCTTCTATATCTTGATATATTCTTCATGCCACATCTCTTAATGCAAAGTCACAAACATTTTAGCAGGCTTTCAAACTATCAATTTTCATTTATAATTTTAGAAGTTATTTTAGAAGACTGCCAGCCAAGATGGAGGTGTAGGTAGATACACTTTGCCTTCTCACACAACCAAAAGGAGGACAACAAATTTAAAAACAAAAAATAACCAGGACTGCCAAAAAAATTGAACTGTATGGAAGTCTGACAACCAAGGAGTTAAGAAACATTCACTGAGACTGGTAGGAGGGGCAGAGGGGGGCAGCTGGTGTGGAGAGGACTCATGGCAGGGCAGCAGCTGGTGGGCTGGGCAAGGCAATGGCTGGCAGAGCGGGTGGTCCCACATTTGTGTGCAGATAAACCAGGAGGAACAACTGGGAGAGAGAAAGATTATGCAACCCAGGGTTCCAGTGAGGGGAAATAAAGCCTCATAACTTCTGACTAAAAAAATCTGTGGAGGTTGAGGCAGTGGGAGAAACTCCCAGCCTCACAGGAGAGTTTGTTGGAGAGACCCACAGGGTCCTAGAATGTACACAAAACCACCCACCCAGGAGTTAGCACCAGAAGGGTCCAATTTGCTTCTGGGTAGTGGGGGAAGTGACAAAGCTGGCAGAGAGCTGAGCAAGGGGTATTGTTCCCTCTCTGACACATACCCCACATACAGTGCCACAAGGAACCAATGTGGGTTGCTCTGCCCTCGCTAATACCTAAGGCTGTGTCCGTTAGTATGTAACAGGCGCATGGAGACCAAAAAAAAAAAAAAAAAAAAAAAAAAAAAAAAAAAAAAAAAAAAAAAAAAAAAAAAAAAAAAAAAAAAAAAAAAAAAAAAAAAAAAAAAAAAAAAAAAAAAAAAAAAAAAAAAAAAAAAAAAAAGCCCAAATGAAAGACCAGATCAAAGCTCCAGAAAAAAATACAACAACATAATGAAGAGAAAGCCAACCTATCAGATGCAGAGTTCAAAACACTGGTGATCAGAATGCTCACAGAAATGGTTACATGAGGTCATAAAATATAGGAAAAGGGGAAAAGAAAATGTACAGGGAACCAGCAGTGACAGGAAGGAAACCAGAACTCAAATCAATAGTTTAGACCAGACGGAAGAAACATTCAACTGGAACAGAACAAAGAAACAACAATTCAGAAAATGAGAGGTTTAGGAACCTCCAGGACATCTTTAAACGTTCCAACATCTGAATCATAGGGGTGCCAGAAGGAGAAGAGGAAGAGCAAGAAATTGAGAACTTATTTGAAAACATATGAAGGAGAACATCCCCAATCTGGCAAAGGAAATAGACTTCCAGGAAGTCTGGGAAGCTCAGAGTCCCAAAGAAGTTGGACCCAAGGAGGAACACACCAAGGACCATCATAGTTACATTACCCAAGATTCAAGATAAGGAGAGAATCTTAAAAGCAACAAGAGAAAAGCAGAGAGTTTTCTACAGAGGATTTCTCCTAAGACTATCAGCCGCTTCCTCAAAAGAAACCTTGCAGGCAAGAAGGGGCTGGAAAGTATGCCAAGTCCTGGAAGGGAAGGACCTACACTGAAGATTACTCTAAGCAGCAAAGCTATCATTTAGAATGGAAGGGCAGATAAAGTGCTTCTCAGATAAGGTCAAGTTAAAGGAGTTCATCATCACCAAGCCCTTACTATCTGAAATGTTAAAGGGACTTATCTAAGAAGAAGATCAAAACTATGTACAGTAAAATGACAACAAACTCACAACTATCAATAAAACCAAAAAAAAAAAAAACCAAAAAACTAAGCAAACAATTAGAGTAGGAATAGATTCACAGAAATAGGGATCACATGGAGAATTATCAGTAGGGAAAGGGATGGGGGAGAATGGAAGAAAAGGTAGATGGAATAAGAAACATAAATGGTAGGCAGAAAATAGATGGGGAGGTTAAAAGTAGTATGGGAAATGGAGAAGCCAAAGAACTTTACCACCCATGGACATGAATTAAAGTGGGGGAATGTTGGTGGGGTGGGGGCGGGGTACAAGTCAGAAGGGAATAAAGGGGAGAAAAAAATGGGACAATTGTAAGCGTAATCTATAAAATATATATTTTTTAAAAAAGCTATTTTAAAGCTCTTTTTTCACTCCTACACATGGTTAAGTTAGCATAAAGAAATAGAAAGTAAATTCTCTTTCTCAGGCATCCTCTCCCCTGTTCTATTATCAAAAGTTCTAATTTAACATGTTTTAATTGTCAGAGATTTGAAGGTTATTTTTTGTGTTTTACTTTCCTTCATTTAGAGCAGCAGTTTCAACCAGTGTGCTGCAAGACCTTTTACAATATGCAGTACCTGACCATTTGGTCAGGTGCACTGACCTCTTTTCCCTTAGATGATCAAATTAAAAAATGACAACAGCCAACACAAGAATAGCCATCTGGTGTAAATGAATCAAAATTATACTTTTTTTTAATGTCACACTGGCAGAAAATGTATTTTTTGGTATGGGACAGAGTTTTAGTAGTGTTATGTGTGCCATGAGATTTACAGGCTAATGTTTTTCTTTTTGAGAGGTGAATTTTTTAAGCTACAGTGAGAATTATCTGTACTTTTCTATATATGTGATATGTTTTACACCAAAAGAAGCTACAAAGGAAAGCGATTCTGACATGAAGAGGGAGATTTGAAGAGGGTCAATTTAAGATCTGTTACTGGAATAAACTAAAAGAAAATATTACCCTTATGAGGAGGTATTGTGGGGAGTGGAAAGAACAGGTGTGTATTTCTGGAAATAATTAGATATTTAATTCTGATTCTGCAAGTGTCCAAATACAAATATGCCTGAGATTTTGGCCCTGTTGAAGCAATCCCAGGGGAGAGCCTGGGACAGTGGTGCAGATACTGTCATTCAGCCTGCCAGCTCCTTATTATGAGTGTGTACTGGAGGCTATTGCTTCTTCCAGAAGCACAATTGCACTTTTTTAAATATATTTTATTGATTATGCTATTGCAGTTGTCCCATTTCCCCCCCCATCATTCCCCTCCACCCTGCACACCCCCTCCCACCCACATTCCCCCCCTTTAGTTCGTGTCCATGTTTCATAAGTTCTTTAGCTTCTACATTTCCCACACTATTCTTGCCCTCCCCCTGTCTATTTTCTACCCACCATCAATGCTACTTATTCTCTGTACCTTTTCCCCCTCTCTCTCCATCCCACTCCCCTGTTGCTAAGCCTCCATGTGATCTCCATTTCTGTGCCTCTGTTCCTGTTCTAGCTGTTTGCTTGGTTTGCTTTTGTTTTAGGTGTGCTTGTTAATAACTGTGAGTTTGCTGTCTTTTTGCTGTTCATATTTTTTATCTTCTTTTCCTTAGGTAAGTCCCTTTAACATTTCATATAATAAGGGCTTGGTGTTGATGAACTCCTTTAACTTGACCTTATCAGGGAAGCACTTTATCTTCCCTTCCATTCTAAATGAAAGCTTTGCTGGATAGAGCAATCTTGGATGTAGGTCCTTGACTTTCATGACTTGGAATACTTCTTTCCGGCCCCTTCTTGCCTGGAAGGTCTCTTTTGAGAAATCAGCTGACAGTCTGATGGGAACTCCTTTGTAGGTGACTGTGCCCTTATCCCTTGCTGCTTCTAGAATTCTCTCCTTCATTTTAATCTTGGCTAATGTAATTATGGTGTGCCTTGGTGTGTTCCGCCTTGGGTCCAACTTCTTTGGGACTCTGAACTTCCTGGAAGTCATTTCCTTTGCCAGATTGGAGAGGTTCTCCTTTATTATTGGTTCAAATAACTTTTCCACTTGTTGCTCTTCCTCTTCCCCTTCTGGTACCCCTGTAATTCAGATTTTGGGACGTTTAAAGATGTCCTGGGGGTTCCTAAGCCTCCCCTCACTTTTTTGAATCCTTGTTTCTTCATTTTTTTTCTATTTGTTTGTTTGTTTCTTCCTTCTGGTCCAGTCCATTGATTTGAGTTCCAGTTTTCCTCCCATCACTGTTGGTTCCCTGTGCGTTTTCCTTCATTTCACTTATTGTAGCCTGCATTTGTTCATCTAATTTGCGAACAAAATCAGCCAGTTCTGTGAGCATCCTGATCACCAGTGCTTTGAACTGCTCATCTGATAGATTGGCTATCTCTTGGTCACTTAGATGAATTGGCTCTGGGGCTTTGATCTATTCTCTGTTTGAGCCATTTTTGGTTTTGGGGTTTGTTTTTTTTTCCCTGGTCTGGTCGCAGCTGTTATGTATGAGGGGCGGAGCCTTAGATGTTCACCAGGGCAGGGCAGCCCAGTTGCTGGGTTGTGATGCTGTATTTGGGGGCAGGGTATGAAAGGGAATAATGGTGCTTGCTCTGCTCTCTCGAATCCGGTCCCTTCTGCCACTTTCCCCAAGCAAATTGGACCCTTCTGGTGCTGATTTCCACGTGGGTGGGCTTTTGTACGTTCTAGGACCCTGTGGGTCTCTCCAACAAACTCTCTTGTGAGTCTGGGAGTTTCTCCTGGCACTTCAACCCCCCACATACAGCATCACAACCCAGCAAGTGTTTTCAATTGGTGCTTTTAGGTTTTATTTCCCAGCGCTGGGGCCCTAGGTTGTGCAGTCTGTCTCGCTGTCCGTTTTCGCCTGGTTTATCTGCGTGCGAATGTGACCTCGGTCAGCCACCTTGTGTGCCTCGCTTGGTCTGCTTGTTGCCTCCCCGCGGCCAGTAACCGCTGCCTGCACGGCCAGGATGACTAGGCACTGCTTTTTCCTGCCGCATTCCCTCTCTGCTGGTTGCTGACTCCGCCCCTCTTACCTTCTGGGTGAATCATTGTTGGACTGCTATACAATTCAATTTTCTATGTTCTGTTGTTTTTTTTTGTTTCTAAATTTTTGTTGTCCTTAATTTTGGTTGTGAGAGGAGGCACAGTATATCCACCTACATCTTGGCCGGAAGTCCACAGTTGCACTTTTTAAAAATTACTTCTTTTCCAGGTAAATCAGGTGTGAGGGCAGAACTGCAGTTCTGTTTTATTTACATAAAACAGTTATATTTACATAAAATAATGTAGGTAACATAGATCCTATAAGATACAGTAAAACTTAAATCTAATCAACAGGTTAAAAAAAGTTCTTAATGTATATGTATAAACAGTCTATAAAGTGCTTTGGGAATTAAAATGTAAAATAAATTGTGTTCCAGACCTTAAGTCTATTTTACATACTCATTTAATGCACACATATATAGCTATTACTATGAACCAGGCACTATTTTAAGCACCTTACAAGTATTCACTCATTTAATCTTCATAATAGCTCTTGGACTCAAAAGGGTTAATCTACAGTATTAAAAAACTTAATTATTTACTAAGCAGCAAAATCAAACTCATTTATCATGTGTCTTTATTCTATATAGTTCCTATCCTACAGGAGCTAATAAAGAAATATCCAAGTCATTATATAAAGTAAATAAGCTTACATTCTCGGTTACAGACAACCTTGTCATGTTGAACGTAGCATCATAAATGCAATTTCCAAGGCCTAATAAATATGTTTATTTAAAGCATTTACAATAACAAAAATTAATTGGAAGGTTTCTTGGAGTTTACTGAAATAAAATCAGACCCTTGTTTTCATGATCTGCAAGTAAATGAATCAGGAGGAATAGTGATGGTGTCTTCAGCCCCATGAGATATGGTGTGAAGTCATTCGGTGTTGAGTGAATCGGGCCCTGCAAACTAAGTGTTTCTGAATCTGTCAGCCTTCCCACGAGGAGGGAAGGAAGCTCGTTCCCAGTCTAAAGACATTGATTAGAAGTAAATGTTTGCAGGTAAAACCTGTGGCCTTCACTGCTGTTGGCTGTATTTTAAACTTAATTTTTGAAAGAAATAATAATTGAGGAGATTGAATGTTGAAAAATACTTTGTTTTCACACATATTTATGACATCAGTATTGTAAAAACTTAACTCTCTTCCTTTGCCTTTAACCTTTGCATCTGTAGCAGTTGTGAAATTTTATTCATTTACCTTTGTGTCTCTACATAGAAGTTTTATTCTAATCTGAGTTTACTGTGGTGATTTATCACAGGTTCAGAAAGGATTAGTGATCTACGTGTGCTTTTTCAAGGGAGCTGATAAGGAACTTCTTCCCAAAATGGGTATGTGTTTGATGTTTCTTTTTTGAGTGAGAATGTGTAGGTAAGTTTTCAGAAGGGATAAATTGTAAATGACTTAACTCTGTACTGTTGTGGACTTTAGCTGTTTGCCTGTTCCAGAGTTTAAAATAAGTAAGTGTGGTAGAATTCTTTTAAAATATCTGCAGCATTTCAGATGGCTTATACAGTGGTTTAGAAGAGTGTATACACACACACAACACACTGAGATTCAGACAAGGATACAGAAAATTGTTGGAAGCAGGGTGGCCACATAGGAAGAAACAGATGCTGCATTTCTTAGTTTTCTTATCTCCCAGAGTCCATAACAGGGACCTGTAGGTGACACTGGATGTATAAGATGAGGGCCCCTTCAAATCTGGACAGTTCAAGTTCGCATCATTATTATGGAAGAATTTACATTAACCCATTATGTATTTCTTAGTAGGAAGTGTGTGTGTGTGTGTGTGTGTGTGTGTGTGTGTGTGTTTCCCCTGATACTTGAACCAAGCTTAGTGACATCACATCCACACCTCATCCAGGGATAGAGAATCTTTGAACAATAATTTACCTGTCTGCAGCTTTCCAGTATACTGGATAGTCCATAGCATTGCACATTCCTTATGATGATTACATAGGTATCAGATATACCATATTAAATCATAAACTGTCTCAAGATAGTATTTGATATAATAATCATGTCCCCCAAAAAGCCCACGATAATGGCTCTATCCATAAAATTGGGGATAGGTTAATACAGGACAGTAGCCATTAGTTTGATTAATAAGATATAACTTAGACAAATGGGTAGTTGAATCATGCAGAAAATAACCTAAAAGAGCTTCAAGTAGTGAAACTCAAAGCTAAATGAAGCTAAACTCAAAGCCCAGTGAAGAACAGCTCAGACTACTCTTCCTGAAGTGGCCATAGGTAACCTCTGAAAATGGTTTGCTATCTCTTGACCCAGAAAACCCCCAAAATCATGCAAATCTAGAGGTTCAAATCTCCGTGTCACTTTAAGAACACTCATGAAACTGCCCAGGCCATCAAAGATAGGCATATTTGAAAAGCCACCAAATGTCTGAAAGATGTCACTATAAAGAAGCAGTGTGTCTCATTCCGTCGGAACAGTAGTGGAGGTGGTAGGTGTGCCCAGGCCAAACAGTGGGGCCAGATGCAGGGTCAGTGGCCCAAAAAGAGTGCTGAATTTTTGCTGCACATGCTTTAAAATGCAGGGAGTAACTGAATTTAAGGATTTAGATGTAGATTCTCTGGTCATTGAGCACATCCAGGTGAACAAAGCTCCCAAGATGCAGAATAGAACTTACAGAGCCTAGGGCGGATTAACCCACACATGAAGCTGCCCTACTGTGTTGAGAGGACACTTACTAAAAAAAAACCAGATTGTTCCTAAACCAGAAGAGGAGGTTGCACAGAAGAAAATATCCCAGAAGAAACTGAAGAAACAAAAAACAAAAGCTTAAGGCCCAGGAGTAAATCCAGCATAAAATAAATACTAATATGAGTGAATGAACAAACAAACAGCATAGACTAAAGGCTAAAACTCCTAGAGGGAATGTTATACCAAGATGTGGAACATCTTTGACAGTTTGTCCAAGGATGAGAAATAGACTTAAAAAGGGACCTATGGTAGGTGAGAGGGGAAAGCAAGTAACTATAATGGTTCAAAATTTGAATCTGGGGGACAACAGGGAGCTTAGAGAAAGTGAAATGAGGGCTCCTGTGTATAGGATTACTTAATGCTTGGGAATTGGACATGCTGTTCATTTTTCTGAGTTAATATTTTTGCTTCAAATTCTATCTGTATTAACCATAAAACAGTTCAGTAGAAATCTTCGATAACAGGAGAATCTTTGTCATTGTGATTTAAGATTGACTTCCTTAAGTTGTTTTATATATTATTAAATGGATCTCAATCATAAGATGAAATGAACCAACCACGTAAACTGCATTGTGTTTTATAGTAATAAAATCCTGTGTGCTTCCAAAACTGTCTTCCTGAGTTCACTTTGAATACGTGTATAAATTGTGGTGAATTAAAAACACTGAGGAGGTTCACCTTAACTCTTTTTTTCTCTTTTTTTAAGTTATATTTTATTGTTTATGCTATTACAATTGACCCAATTTTTCCCCCTCCACCCAGCCCCCACCCACTCCCTCAGGCAAGCCCCACACCATTGTCCATGTCCATGGGTCATGCATATATGGTCTCTGGCCACTCTGTCCCCTATGCTGTACTTTACATCCCCATGACTATTTTGTAACGACCAATTTATACTTCTTAATCCCTTCACCCTTTTCACCTAGCCCCTCACCCCCCCTCCATTTTGGCAACCATCAAAACATTCTCTGATTCTACCATTCTGATGCGAAACAGAAACAGTTCTGTTTTGCCTTGCCACTTAATGCATAGTCTAACATAAAGCTTTATATATCATGTTTCTCAGTGAAGGATTGTGACTTTAAGAATCACATTCTGCTGGTGTCAGTTGTAAGCAAAACAAGTCCATCTATTATGGGTAGCATCAGCTTGTATTTCCCTCTGTTCCAGGAGGCAAAGTAAGCCAGTACGATGGGATTCTCTTAAACCCCACCATGGATTCAGATCTTTTTCGGTCAAATCATGTGCCCTTGGTAACCTGAAAACCAGTTACCCATAACGTCTGAAATGGCATGGCTAGCATGGAGATGTTCTCATCTTCCTCAGTTCATCTTCGGTATAGTTGGACTGAGATCCAGGGATCTGTCAGAAGTTAACTTCCCATATCCATCATTAGAGAATCCTGATTGATAACCTGTCTTAGGATCTTTGAGTTTCCAACATGCCATTCATGCATTATCTCATTTTAATTCTACTTATTGACAGTTTGTATCTATGTTATATTTACTTCTGCATACTGATATTTATACACCAACAGCATTAATTGAATTCTCAGTCATAGCCTATAGACGGAGTTGTATGGAAGTATAATAAATTGTGCTCTGGCCTGTTATTCCAAAATCACCTCCCTACTCTGTTACTGGCCTGAGGCCTGGATAGCTACATCGTGAGTTCCATTGAGATGAAGTGCTCTGGAGAGTTACTATTTCCATAGAAGCAATGAATAAGGACTCCTGGCTGTATAGCCGAGTCCTATTTGTAATAGAGAATACTAGAGATATTTTTTAAATATTTTATTTATTTATTTTTAGAGAGGAGGAAGGGAAGGAGAGAAACATCACTGTGTGATTGCCTGTCACACGCCCCCCCCTACTGGGGACCTGGCCTGCAATGCAGGCATGTGCCCTCACTGGGAATCAAGCCGGCGACCCTTTGGTTCTCAGGCTAGCACTCAGTCTACTGAGCCACACTAACCAGGGTGTGATATTTTCAAATAGATGTTAGTTAAGTGAAAATTGATCGTGCATAGCTCAGGAATTCATTGGATGGTCACCTTGGCAGGTTTTACCAGAGTAAAAAAAAAATTTTTGTAGAGTGGGGCAACCATACTGAATCCTTACTATAGTTTTACAGACCCTATGATAATTGAAGCCATTGACTACCTCACCAGAAAGCTTACCTTTCCAAACCTAATTATTGGGCAGGAGTGTAAGGTATATATAGTTTGTGTTACTGTTTGTTTTCTCAGGACTATTATTTATAAGCAGAAGCTAGTTATACATTATAGAGGTAGGAAGATCCTCAAGCCATTTATAGTAGGCGTTTCTTTTGATTATTGTTTTGAGAATGGCTATTGTTGAGATGCAGAGGTTTTCTAAGTCTAGATTTTTTGGTAGACATCAATATTTATGGTGATTTTGATACATATTAGCTATGAGTATTAATTTAATAAGTACCATAAAGATAATAGTACCATATTTTCATATGTTTATGAAGATAATATCAGTAACTCTAAACATTTGGATTTACTTTTTCAATTGTAACAATGAATTTCTTTTTTTTCAATTCACCAAGATTTATTGCGTACCTACTATATATGTGCAAAGCTGGGTGTTGACAAAATACGCATAAAAAAGGTAGATTCAATTCAATTTAACAAACATCTGTTATGTGTAAGCCCCTGAAATTTGGCTTCTGCCTTCATGTCATACAAGCCAGTGGGACAGCAGCATGGCAAGATCAGGGATGTGCAGATAAAAATCTAGCACATTAAAAAAATTGGTTGAGGTTCTCCAAGTTCATTTTTGTTAGGATGGGATGTCTACTTACGGAATGAAAGTTACTGCTTTTATTTTTATAATGTTTTATTGCTCATGCTATTACAATTGTCCCAGTATTTCCCCCCAAGAAACAATGAATTTCTGATAATTCTTGCTTTCACCTTCACTCTTCTCCGATGGGTTATATTTGTCTGTATTAACAGTGCCTTTGAGATGATAAAATTATAAAACCAGCTGGTGTATAATGGGATTGAACCTGTACCTTTGTCTCAGAACTCTAGGCAACTAAGTTTAAAATAATAAATGCACTAAGATTTTTATTTAATATTCTTTGTTATGAAGCAGAATTTGGTGTGAGGAGGATTTATCTCGGTCTTTTTCTAATGGTTTTGCTTATGAAATGTAAAAAGGAACAAGAAGGCAAAATCTTCCCATGTATCCCCTGGGGCAACAATATTTTCAGGTTTTGGTTGGCAGTTCATTTGGTCCTTTCCGGATGAACGACTCATTAGGCAGTCCTAGCTGCCACGTCACATTTAAAGCCTTATGCCATTTTCTGCATGAAATTTGCCTTAATTTCATGGTTAGATCATTCAGCTTAGTGAAGCAGTTTTTAAGCTCTAATTAGAAACTTTGGTTAGAAAGCATGAGCTGACAAACTGGGTTTTTAAGTATGAGATCTTCTGACTAGAAAATTGTTGGTTTTCTTTTTTTTTTCGTCGTTTGTTTTTCACTTCAAAACATTTTCTCTTTCTTCCCCACCCAGTTAATACACTGTTAAATGTGAAGTTAAGTGAAACAGAAAATGGCAAGCACGTCTCTATATTGGATCTACCTGGCAACATTCTGATTATCCCTCAAGCCACCCTTGGGGGGAGAATAAAAGGAAGAAACATGCAATATCACTCTAACTCTGGAAAAGAAGAAGGGTTAGAACTGTATTCCCAATTTGTGACTCTATGTGAAAAAGAATTAGCTGCTAACAGCAAGTGTGCCGAAGCTGGGGTTGTGGTGGAACACGGCACTTACGGGAACAGGCAAGTGTTAAAGCTGGATACCAATGGACCATTCACACACCTGATTGAGTTTTGAACAATTAGGTCGGTTTCTACAACTGTTTTCTGGTTTAAAATGACCTGGACTATCTTAGATTCCCCCCCTTCTTCTTGAATAAACTGATCTGCAGCAATTTTAGATAAGAAATCATGGGTCCCATTCATAATTCTGCAGCCTGCTAATGGAATGACCTTGCTAGTCACCTAAACTCTGGACCTCAGTCATCAATCATTCTGCTTTTCCCTACACTTTGACTTGAAATTTTGAGAAATGCTTTCTGTTTACTTTATGGTCATTGTGGAAATGTTCTTAGAGAACTGTATTTTATGTATTTTGCAGTGAAGAGTTTTGTACAATCAAGAAAAATACATTTCAAAAAATATATAGTTCTTATACCCTTAAATTTATGTAGTATGTAATAAAAATAACAAAATTGGGGAAAATCTAGCACAAACCAATTGTAGTTTTGTCAGTTTTGTTTTTACTATTCAGTTTTCTATATTTTGAATGAAAGACTGCAATTTATTATTCCTTTTATTATCTATGAAAATGTAATATGGAAATGTTACTGTGTGTTATATTACTTGCCAAGCATATCCAAATGTTTTAAAATTATTTTAAGAATGTTTAGTTGGCATAGGAACAGGTATGAGGTATTAGAAGTTCTTTTTATTTAACATACCAATCGGTTAATATTCTGTTTTTCAGTTTTTTACCAAAACAATGTATGTCTCATATTTGTCTTTCCCTTTTTTTCCACTCCAACCAACTGAGCCACTCAGCCAGGGCTGTCTTTCACTTTTAAAAGTTACCGCTTCAAGAAACTAGTGTTAGTTTATATTGTAATTTTGGGGGAAGTTTCTTTGTTGTTGAATTAGATTGCTATAAAGGGAAGAAAAAGGGAAGCTTTTCTACTGCAATTATTTGAAAATAAGGTCACTTGTTCATTTTCATATCATCTACTTTAATGATTTGAAGGCAGTTTAGTTTTTTCTATTAGTGAACTTGCCTGTTGCCCACCCCCCACCTCAAAATTTATGTGTTGAAGTCCCCAATGTGATGGGATTTGGAGATGGGGTCCTTTGGAAGTAATTAGGGTTAATGAGGTCATGGGAGTGGAGCTTTCATAATGGGATTAGCATCCTCATAAGGAGAAACACCAGAGAGCTTACTCACTCTCTCCCCTCTGTGTGAGGATGCAGTGAGGAGGGGGCCATTTACAAGCCAGGAAGAGAATCCTTACCAGAAACTGACCTTGCTGCCACCTTGATCTCAGACTTCTAACTACCAGAACTCTGAGAAAATAAATTTCTGTTTAAGCCACCTACTTTATAGTATTTTGTTACAACAGCCCAAGCTGAGATAGTAACAAAAGAGACAGCTAGTCAAGTAGACTTTTCAAAGGCAAGAGAGGAAGATGTGTAAAAAAATGAAATAATAAATAATAAAATGTTAAAGTCATTTTTTGCAAACTCCTCTGACATAATTTAAAAAGATATTTTTCTGCCCTGGCCGGGTAGCTCAGTTGGTTGGAGTGTCATTCCAATGTGCCAAGGTTGCTAGTTCGATCCCTGGTCAGGGCAAGTACAGGTGAGTGGATGGATAGGTGGAGCAACAGGTCAGTATTTCTCTTTTTCTCTAAAGTCAATAAATAAAAATTTAAAAAATAAAAATAGATTTTTCTTATTGTGGTTTTAATTTTCATCTCTCTGATGATTAGTGACATTGAGCATCTTTTCATATGTCTGTTGGCTACCTGTATGTCCTCTTTGGAGAAGTGTCTTTTCAGGTCCATTACCCAGTTCTAATTGGGTTGGTTGTCTTCTTGGTGTTAAGTTGAGTAAGGTCTTTATATATTTTGAAAATTAACCCCTTATTAGATATATCATCAGCAAATATGTTCTCCCATTCAGTGGGTTCCCTTTTCATTTTGTTGATGGTTTCTTATGTAAAACTTTTTAGTTTGATGTAGTCATGTTTGTTTATTTTTTCCTTATTTCTCTTGCCCAAGGAGATCTATCAGCAAAAATATTGCTATGAGAAAGGTCTAAAATTTTACTGCCTATGTTTTCTTCTAAGATTTTTATGGTTTCAAAATTTACATTTAAGTCTTTAATCCAGTTTTAGTTTATTCTGGTATATGGTGTAAATTGGTGGTCTGGTTTCATTTTTTGGCATGGTATCTGTCCAATTTTCCTAACACCATTTGTCAAAATGGCTATCATCAATAAATCAACAAACAAGTGCTGGCAAAGATGTGGAGAAAAGAGAACCCTCGTGTGTTGTTGCTGGGAATGCAGATTGGTACAGCCACTGTGGAAAATAAATATAGAGTTTTCTCAAAAAACTAAAAATCAAACTGCCTTTTAACTGAGCAATCTCACTTCTGGCGATATATCTGAAGAAACCTGAACATAGGATGCATATGCATCCCTATGTTCATTGCAGTGTTATTTGCAATAACCAAGATCTCGAAGCAGCCTAAGTGCCCATGAGTAGATGAGTGGATAAAATAGCTGTAGTACATTTATACAATGGAATACTACATGGCCATCAAAAAAAGGAAATCTTGGAAGGACCTGGAGATTATAATGCTAAGTGAAATAAGCCAGTCAGAGAAAGACAAATACCATATGATCTCACTTATGTGCGGAATGTAATGAACAAAATAAACTGATGAACAAAACAGAAATAGAGACAAGGATACGTAGAACAGACTGACAGCTGTCAGAGGGGATGGGGGTTGAAGGCCTGGATGGAAGAAGAGGAAGGGATTAGGCAAATGAACACATAGACACAGACAACACTGTGGTGATAGCTAGAGAGAAATGGGTGTGGGGGTAGGTGAAGGTGGGGAAAGGGGGGGTAAATGGGGATAGAAAGAGACTTCACTTTTGCCGATATGCGCAGAATGAATGCAGTGTGCAGATGATGTTTTGTTGGGTTGTATGCTTGAAACATGCATGGATTTGTGAATCAATGTCACCCCAATAAATTCAACTAAAAAATAAAGGTAAATTATAAGGATAAAAATAAATGATTTTAAAGGGTAAAAAGTAAAAACCAAATAATTCTAATTACCAAGATGAAGGAATTAACTTGAATAAACTTAAGTAGATGCTGAAAATTCTTTGTCTTATTTGTTTAGGTCTGTGTTCCTAAGGTACTTTAAATTTTTATCACAAAAAATTGTGTTTTCTGTATATTCTCTACTATTTTAGAAGTTGAGAATCGATATCTGGCTTGGTAATGAGTTCTTTGTCCTTAACTTTTGCTGTATTGATTCACAATACACTTACTGAAATGTAATAAACTATTCATAAACTTGCAAACTCCAATTTTATCAAAGCTTCTCCAAGGAGCTGTATATATCTTTCAAAAAGATTATGTGTTTCCTATTTTAAATCATTTTGATTTTGTGTGTAGGTAAAATGCTGACTCACAGCCCTAGATTGCTATTTTATAGTTCAGGCAATTATCCTTTTTTTAAAAATTGCTTGAGAATAACAGTTTCAACCACATGAAGGGTTATCAAGCAGAAAGTGATGGCCAACTCTTTCCTTTCCAAGGAGGCTAGAACAGGAGGCAAGGACAAAAGAAATATTGGATATGAAAATAACTTCACCTTGGCTTTCTGTAGCTCCTCTGGCCCAAGGTGCTCAAAGAACTTTCAATAAGAAATCTCGTTTTATCTTCCCAGTGCTGTGGAAAGTAAGACAATGCTTAAATAAGTTTTCCAAGGTCACACAGTAGAGCAGAATAATATCCATCTTCCTGACTTTTCTTATAGTAAGGGTTGTTAAAATTGATCATGATGGAGGTTTAGCATCTCTCAGTGTTGATCTTTTGATAAAGAATAACAAATACGTATCTTTTTAAGATTTATTTTTAGAGAGAAGGGAAGGTAGGGAGAAGAGAGGGGAGAAACATTAATGTGTGGTTCCTCTCACACACCCCCAACTGTGGACCTGGTTTGCAACCCAGGCATGTGCCTTGACTGGTGACCTTTCAGTTTACAGGACAACACTCCAACCACTGAGCACACCAACCAGGGCACACCTTGAGGACTTTAAAAGTCCATTTTGATAATACCCCATTAATTCTTCCTCCTATTTCCATTCCTTTTTTTGTAGACCATCTTCAAGGTAATGTAGAATGTTCCTTCCCACTGTTTGGAAACCTCTAACTCTTTTTTATCGACAGGACAAAGTCTAAACTTCGGAGGTTGGCGTGAAGACTCTCCATACTCCAGGAGTGAATGAAGTCCTGCAGGGAGAACTGCAGAGGACCAAAGTCAGAATCTTGAGAAAATATAAAGAAAGGATAACATGTAAGATGCCATAGGACACTACAGTAGTCCCCCCCACAAGCCATAGTTTTGCTTTCCAAGGTTTACGTTACCCACAATCAACTGCCGTCCAAAAATAGTAAATAGAAAGTTTCAGAAATAAGCAATTCATATGTTTTAAATTACATGCCATTCTTAGTAGTGTGATGAAGTTTGGTGCCACCCTGCTTTATCCAACCTGAGACATAAATCTCTCCTTGTCGGTGTGTGTAAGCTGTATACAGTACCTGCCACTTAGTAGCCATCTCTAATAATCCTTGGTCTTGGTTATCAGATCAGTTTTCAGAGAGAGAGAGAGAGAGAGACTGCATTTACTTAACTTTTATTAAAAGTATATTGTTATAATTGTTATGGTTTATTATTTGTTGTTCCTCTCCTACTGTGGCTAATTTGTAAATTTAACTTTATCATTGAATGTATAGAAAAAAAACCTTTTTTGAAATATGAGTACGATCAGTGATTTCAGGCACCCACTGGGGGTCTTGGAACATATACCCCACAGAGAAGGGGGCCTACTGTAATAGAGACCAGAATGGTCGAGAGAACCAGAAAAATGCATTGTTAACAGAAGATAGCTTTCCAGATAATATGGTAAGTAGTGATGAAGTCAGTGCCAAATACTGAAGAAAGATTGAAAACAAAGACTGAGAGATCTCTGGGCCCAGCGGTTAGGTGTTTTTGAGCTTATGGGAAGTGGGGGGGTGTTGCAACCCTCCAAGGCCTGGCAGATTCATGGCATTCGTGCAGACAGAAAATATCCACAGAGCCATTGGGATGGCTGGCATGCCTGTATTCATGGGTGGGCGAGCCATGCATGCTGCAAGCTGCATGTCTATCAGCATGTCTCAGGTCATGGCCCTTGCTCCCCAGCGTGTGTCTCATCATCAGCCCAGCAGGGAGTCCCTACATGGGGTCTAGTACTTTAAGTACTAGAGGGAAACAAAGCCAGAAAACTGTCCAGACATTACATAACATAATTCTGTGCATGCAAGCTCACGTCATGTTACG
This sequence comes from Anoura caudifer, assembly GCA_004027475.1. NCBI lineage: Eukaryota > Metazoa > Chordata > Mammalia > Chiroptera > Phyllostomidae > Anoura > Anoura caudifer. Next base: position 47,167 of record PVKU01006279.1, read on the forward strand.
GGAACAGTTTATCGACCCAGTGTCAAGGCTATGAGAACACTGGTTATCAGGCCACCTGGTTACCAGGTTGCAAGGCTACGGGAACACTGCTTTCCTTGGTTACCCAGACACCTGGGTGAGGAAGCCAGACTGCCTCCACTTACCCTACAGGCGGTAACATTTCAATAGCTAGTAGAAGTAAAGATTCTTAATCTCTTGTTTTAGGACAGTGTGTCTCAAAGTATGCCAGAGGACCACCTCTGCAGAAATCACCTGGGGAGCCCAACAGTTTCACAAAATGCAGTTTTCTGAGACCATCCCAAACTTACTGAATTAGAATTTTAGGAGTGAAAATCTATCTAGTCACCAATCTCCCCCAGGTGATTCTTGTGTACATGGGAATTCCAGAAACACTCAGAATGAAGGCCAGACCTGTAAGGCTGGTATCACAGTTCTGCGTTCTAACCCTTTCTGCCACTACTCCCCTATAGAAACTCTCCAGTGTAGCTCTATTGATATTTGTCTTAGATCATACCTCTACCTAAGTTGCCCTCTGCTGTCCTCTGAATCCATCATCATTCAATATCTAGCTCAAGTCAATCTCTTCTGACCTCACAGTAATTTCTCCTGCTTCTACCTTCCTTGATATTGTATTGTCCCATTCTTGACACTTGTGATGATTTTGAGTGCTTCAGCTTTAATTTTGTTATGTTTATATTGACTGCAAAAAATATAAAAATATTGGATAGAGAACATAATAGCATACAAAGTGTAGTATAATTTTTTTCATCTCCCACAGTACTCCCATGGTACTGTGTGTGTTGTCCATGCTCAGTAATTCCCACTAATTACTCCTGACTGGTGTGGCTCAGTGGATTGGGTGTCATCCTACAAACTGAAAGGTTACTGGTTCAATTCCTGGTCAGGGTACACGCCTGGGTTGCAGGCCAGGTCCCTGGTTGGGTGCATGCAAGATGTTTCTCTCTCACATGGATGTTTTTCTTCCTATCTTTCTCCCGCCTTTCCCCTCTCTCTAAAAAATAAATAAAATCTTTTAAAAAATAAAGTAACACATCTGAAAAATAATAATTCTCAGTAAATATTACCTGAATTAATATGGAGATAGGTCATTGGACAGAGTACCCTTGATTTTGGTTCAGTTATACCAGTCTTTACACTTGTAGATTTCTTTGCTGTTAGGAATAAAGAGAGGTTGGACTGTGTAGGAAGCACATTTAATACAGTTGCACTTGGCTTTAATACAATAGATAACACCAGAAAAATTAGAGATAAACTAAAACATGTTTTTTGATATTCAGCACAAATGTGGCCATTGCTGGTTCTACTTGATTATATTAGAGTGGTCCCTTTACATTTTCATAGGGTTCACTTTATAGTATCTTTCTAATACAGCATAACAGTTCTTATGTAACGGCTCTGTACCTAAAAAAAGGTACTTTAAAAAAGTCATTCTTAAAGTATAGAAGGGAAAAACTATTTCATTTAAGAAAACCTGAGTTTGAGTCCTTTGCAAAACAAACTTTGTGAACCAAATAAAAAAATGTCTTTGTTATTTATAGAAATGAATTTTGATGCAACAACTTCTATTAGACCCTTCTATATTTAATACAAAATAAAACAGTTTTGTGGGATGCATCACAAGTAGCCAACTTCACAATAAATTGATCCTACTTCTTTTTACTGGGCTTTTCCATTGAATGAATTATTTGCTCTGAGTTAGCCAGCATTTTTCTCGTAAGAAACCTAATAAAATTTGATCTATTACATCAGCTGTTTTTCTGAATGTGAAATGAATGATTTGTGAAGAGAATGCACCACACCCTATGCAACTCTCTCTGAGAGCCATTAGTTAATACTATTGTAAACAGTTGCGGTTGGGAAAGTACTTGCAGACTTTTTTTTTAAGGGGATATAGGGAGTTTTTTTTTAAGGAATGTCTGACCATACCAGCAAAAATGCTGTCTTTGGATCCAATTTTAAGATTCTTTTTACTTAGTTTTGTACTAACATAGATAAACGAAGGCACACTTTGTACTCCAGCCACTTCTAATTTACTTTGCAGCCCAAGGTAAGTCTCTTTATAAATAGATGTAATCATTTTCAAAGTTTAGTTTTCTCAGTGCTTGGATTATCTTCTCTCCTGAGTACATTCAGATAGTTCTCATAGCTTTGATTTCTTTTCATTATATGTATACTTGCCTTTTTAAGGCAGATATGGGAAAATTTCTGACATTTGCTTAATACCACATCATAGATTGTTGCTGTCCACTTGAAGGTTGTACACCTGCATCTGGTCCTTCACCTACGGAATCAGAATTTCTGAGAAAGGGTCTGGGAATCTGCATGTGAACAGTCACTTCTCCCACCTGTGACTCTTACACAGACTAGCATCTGAGAGCTGATGGCATAGTGGTTGGTACCTCTGAACCAAGAGTCAAGAGGCCCTCCTTGTTGGAGTCTCAGCTTTCCCATGAATTGTGTGTTACCCTACCCTAGGGTACCTCAGTCCCTCCAAGACTCGTCATAAAAACAAGGAATTTGTTCTTGGCAAATTCTAAGAAGCTGTTCAGTGCTCTCATTTTGTGGAACTCTGAAAACTGAACCTTGTATATTAGAAGTTGTTTAAACTTTAGTCAGGAACTGGAAAAAAATGTTTAGGTTTATATCCATTTAAATTACAATGGTCTCTTTTAATTCAACTGGCATGTGAGTTAGTCTTCAAAATAACTAAATTCTTCTTGATTCTCATGGGTTTTCATTTCTTTTTAAATGTTAGAATGAGCTTCAGGCATTTCTCTCAGCTCTTTGCCATTTCATAGCTCCATGTTTCCATGGTGACACTATGTTCCTAGTCTGCCAGGGCCTCTTCGAGCCATTGCCACTCTGCATTCCTTTTACATTGTTGATAATATCCTTTCCTTCTTCTCCTCCTTCCCATAAAGAAAGTGACTTATTTTCTCAGGGTTTCGAGTTGGCAGAAGTTTCGGCAAGTTTTAAAGCTGTATTTATTAGCAAGAGAAAAAAGTGTTTCAACTGTCTTAAGTGATGAATAAATGTTGTGCCTTCAGTCACCTTGGTGTAGGGTAATGTTTTTTTCCATTATAAAGCTTGGCCTAATTTTAGTTTCAAGATGATTTCAGAATATTATTTTAAATGTTACTCAGTGTTCTTGCTATCATCTCATAAATAATAATGATGGACATTCCTATTCTCCAACAAGGTCTTTTTTAAAAAAAATCTTTTTCTTTTTGGTGATACTATAAATTTGCTAAACTTTTCCGAAAATGTTGTTGGCACGTTCTTATTTACTGAGGTCATATAATGAGAATAAAGTTCATCAGTATTTAGCCAAAATATTTGCATTTATTCTAAAATATGTCTATGAGTATAGTAATGACATATTAATTCCTTATTTTCCCTTCTTTTTTTCTTAGTATTTTCATTTAGAAATAAAGACAAATTATGGAACCATTTAAATATTGGGCCACTGCTACTCTCAGCTTAATATTTGAGATTATTTAATCAACCAGTTACATACTACCTAATATGTGCAAAGCAGTGGTAGGCATTGTAAGCAAAAAGATAAGCGCATTGCAAGGTGCCTACTATTAAGCTTATAACAGTGATTCATTTTGAATTAAATGATAATTAGTAGAAAAATATATTGGACTTTCACTCTTCCAGGAGTTCTTTGTTAGACACAGTCAAAATTCAAAAGACAGTCTTTTATTATTTTTTATTTTATTTTATTTTTTTTAAATCATAAGGACATTTATTGTTTAAGAAGTCTAGAGGTGGCTGACTGGCTTCAGAATCCATTTGGTGGCTCAACAATGCCCATCTTGTTAGTGTGTCTATGGTTCTCTTCGCCAGTGCCTCATGGCTACAAAATGGCTGCTACACCTCTCAAGTCCTATATCTCCACACAACATGAGAGCATTCCAAGCTGGAAGGAAAGGATGGAGGAAACACCTTTCCTGGCAAGGCTTTTCCTTTTGATCAAAGGAGAAAGTTGCCCTAGAAGTCACCCTGCAGACTCTGCCTCATGTTTCCTTGGCAAAGAGAAGCAATTTTTCATTAAATCAATCACGCCTCATCCCAGGCGACTGCTGATCCTGAGCACGTAGCTATCTGGCTGTTGCTTAAGAAGAAACTCTGGGCTTTCTGATTGTAAGAAGGAAGGGGGAGCAGGGAATGACTGTTGGGAAGGAAAAAAAAACAACTTTGCTTACTACAGGTACAAGCATACATTTAAAACTTTTTGTCTTATTTTTTATTATTATTTTTAAGCATGTTTATTGTTATTCTACTACAGTTGTCCCAATATTTCCCTTTTGCCCTCCTCCACCCCCCACTTCCACAGTCACTTCCTACAATTTTGTCCATGTCCATGGGTCATTCATACATGTTCTTTGTCTAGTCCTTTCCCCTTCTTTCCACCATTATCCCCCTCCTACTGCCCCTCTGGTCACTGTCAATCTGTCCCATGTTTCATACCTGTGGTTCTGTTTCATTTGTTAGCTTATTTTGCTCATTAGATTCCTCTTATAGGTGAAATCATAGGGTATTTGTCTTTCACCAACTGCTTCACTCTTTTTATTTTTAGCTTTTATTTTATTTTTATTTTTGATTCCAGAGAAAGAGGGAAAGGGAGACAGAGAGAGAGAGAGAAACATTGATGTGAGAGAAATATTGATCAGTTGCCTCCCATACATCCGTCAACCTGAGACCAAACCCACAACCTAGGCATGTGCCCTAACTGGGAATTGAACCTGCAACCCTTCAGTTTACAGGAAGATGCTCCAACCAACTGAGCCATGCCAGCCAGGGCATCATAGTTTTTTAAATAAGAATTTATTTAGAATTAACTATATAGCCAGTACTGGGAAACAGGGGATAAAAACATGTTCCTTTGTTTGTAGGTTCATATCTTTATATATTTCAGGAGATATAGAGATTGGGGCAGAACATATAGATTTGGAATTAAGCTGCATATACATCATAGTTAAAGTCATCAAAGTTAGTATGGTGGTTCCTCAAAAATTAATAACAGAACTCCATGTAATCTAGCAATTCCACTTCTGGGTATATAGCCAAAAGAGATGAAAGCAGAGTCTCAAAGAATTATTTGTACACTCATGTTTATAACAGCATTATTCACAATAGCCAAGAAGTAGAAGCAACCCAACTATGCATCAAAGAATGAATGAAAACAAAATGTGGTGTATGTATACAGTGGAGTATTACTAAGTCTTAAGAAGAAAAGAAAACCCTGTTACATGCTAAATGAATAAACCTTGAGGACATTACGCCCAGTGAAATTAACTGGTTCCGAAAAGAAAAACACTGTATGAGCCAACTTATATGAGATATGTAAAGTAGTCAAATTTATAAAAACAGAAAGTAGGATGGTGGTTGCCAGGGGCTCTAGGGTAGGAGTTGGTTATGGGGAGTTGTTATTTAAAAGGCATAGAGTTTCAGTCATGTAAGATTAAAAAAAGTTCTGAAGATGTGTCTCACAACAATGAAAGTATACGTAAACTACTGAACTATACATTGTTTTAAAAAGTCACCAAAGTGGATGACATTGTCTAAAAGAGTATATATAAAGATGTCTAGAAAGAATCAGTAAGAAGCTGAATATTTAAGAAACCAGCAGATTAAGAGATGCCTTCAAGAGGCTGATGAAGGGTGGGAAGAGAGGAAGCAGAAAAACTAAAAGAGAATGGTGTCATGTAATCCAAGAAAAGGGAGAATTTCTATTCAAGTAGGTTGTGGTGAACAATATCCACTAGAGAGTTCAAATTAGGGAAGAACTTTTAAAAGGCCATTGGGAGGCCACTATGAACATTACTGAGTACAAATAGGTTCCTTGTTTATGAGGTAAGCCAAATATCTTGAAGATTGAATAGGACTTAAGGAAATATAGTAAGGGTAGAAGACTCAAGACGTTGAGGATGAAGGAAATTGAAGAGCTGTAGTTTTGTAGGAAGACAGTATTAAGGGATTTTTAAATAATTTTTTAGTATATTTTATTGATTATGCTATTACAGTTGTCCCATTTTTCCCCCTTTATTCCCCTCCACCCTGCATATACCTTCCCACTCTCATCCCCCCCTTTAGTTCATGTCCATGGGTCATACATATAAGTTCTTTGGCTTCTACATTTCCTTTACTGTTCTTAACCTCTCCCTGTCTATTTTCTACCTACCATTTATGCCACTTATTCCCAGTAGCTGTTCTCCCTCTCTCCCCTTCCCACTTCCCCACTGATAACCCTCCATGTGATCTCCATTTCTGTGATTCTGTTCCTGTTCTATTGTTTGCTTAATTTTGTTTTGTTTTGTTTTTAGGTTAAGTTGTTGATAGGTGTGAGTTTGTTGTCATTTTACTGTTCATAGTTTTGATCTTCTTTTTCTTAGATAAGTCCCTTTAACATTTCATATAATAAGGGCTTGGTGATGATGAACTCTTTTAACTTGACCTTATCTGGGAAGCACTTTATCTGCCCTTCCATTCTAAATGATAGTTTTGCTGCATAGAGTAATCTTCAATGTAGGTCCTTCCCTTTCAGGACTTGGAATACTTCTTTCCAGCCCCTCTTTGCCTGCAAGGTTTCTTTTGAGAAATGAGCTGATAGTCTTAGGGGAACTCCTTTATAGGTAACTGTCTCCTTTTCTTTTGTTGCTTTTAAGATTCTCTCCTTATCTTTCATCTTGGCTAATGTAATTATGATGTTCCTTGGTGTATTCCTCCTTGGGTCCAACTTTTTTGGGACTCTCTGAGCTTCCTGGACTTCCTGGAAGTCTATTTCCTTTAATAGATTGGAAAAGCTCTCCTTCATTATTTGTTCAAATAAGTTTTCAATTTCTTGTTCTTCCTCTTCTCCTTCT
>PVKU01006279.1:54159-107063 GCA_004027475.1 Anoura caudifer
TTTTTTTTTTTTTTTTTTTTTTTTTTTTTTTTTTTTTTTTTTTTTTTTTTGGTCTGAGTGCGTAGTAAGGGTCAGAGCCTTAGGTGTTCACCAGGGCAGGGCAACCCACATCGCTGCATTGTGGCACTGTATGTATGGGAGGGGTCAGAGAGGGAACAATGCCACTTGCTCAGCTCTCTGCCGGTTTTCAGTCACTTCCCCCACTACCCACAATCAAATTGGGCCCTTCTGGTGCTGATTCCCAAGTGAGTGGGTTTGTGTATGTTCTAGGACCCTTTGGGCCTCTCCAGCAAACTCTCCTGTGAGGCTGGGAGTTTCTCCTGCTGCTGCCTCAACTCCTACTGGTGTTTTCGATCAGAGGTTTGAGGTTTTTATTTCCCCAAGCTGGAACCCTGTGTTGCTTGGTCTGTCTTGCTCCCCAGTTGTTCCTCCCAGTTTATCTTCACGCAAATGTGGGACCGCCCAGTCTGCAGTCCACAATCTGCCACCTCGCCAGGTCTGCCAGCCGCCACCTTGCCTGCCCTGGTCTGCTAGCCACCACCTTGTTGCGAGTTCTCTCCACCAGGCTGCCCATCTCCACCCTTCCTACCAGCCTGGATGAATGTTTCTTCTTTAACCCCTTGGTTGTCTGACTTCCATACAGTTCAGTTTTTTCTGTCAGTTCTGGTTGTTTTTTGTTTTAAAATTTCTTGTTGTCCTTATTTTGGTTGTGTGAGAAGGCACAGTGTATCTACCCACACCTCCATCTTGGCAGGAAGTCTGCAGCTGTGTCAATATTTGTTTTTTAAGATGCAGAATATCTGAGTGTGTCTTTAGAGGAAGTAGAGAGAAATTGAAGAAAAAATAAGAGGCCTCTGGAGCAAATTTAAGGAGCAAAATCCCATGTCAAAAGCATAGGGAGGCTTCTGGAAATCTTTTGGTATCCTCTGAGTTAAGAAGAAAAGATTGCTGAGTATAGGATAAAAGGGAGAGCTATAATGGAGTTCAGATATCATGCCCACCACTTTTGCTGTAAAACATAGGACTTGAGCATCTGGGAGAGAGAAGATGGCATGGAGTAGTGGCTGGAGGACAGTAGTGAATGTTTGACATAGCCACTTTAGGAAATGGGTAAATGAACCAACTAGCTAAGATTAGAAATCATAAATAATGCAGCAAATTAGAAAGCACAGTTACACAATTTTCTTGGCAGCCCAAGAGCAGATTGGAAAAAGCAGATGGTTAGGTTGGTCCACATTGAGAGATTGGCAGAAGAGATGCGGTGCAATAAGGTCATGGAGTGAGGGAATGCTAGGGAGAAAGTGGTTGAAACAACTGAACTCGTAAGCAAAATGGACAAGGAAAAGATAAAAAATAAAATGAGCAAGGAGCTAACAGACTAGATGAGGGATGAGGTTAAGAAGAAGAGTGCTTTTTAGAAGCTGGAAGGACAAGTTCAAAGAGAATTAGAGTAGGTGATGTAGAAACGTGCTCATTAGAGAGTGGTCAAAGTATGAGATCCGTGGGTAGAGCCATTGTGAGTGATAACAAGATCTAGTATAAGGTCATCAGAATGTATAGCTGCAATGGAGGTTGTCAAGGAATTTAAAAAGTAGTATGTTGCCCCTGGCTGGGTAACTCCTTTGGTTAGAGCATCGCCCCCAATATGCCAAGGCTGCGGGTTAAACCCCTGGTGAGGGCATATACAAGAAACAACCACTGAATGCGTAAGTAAATAGAACACCAAACTGAATAACCCAGGATGATAAGACTCGGAACAGACTCATAACCCTGTGCCCAAATCTTTAATTACTGTGAGAGTATGATATGAAGATCAGCAAAAGTCAGAGATGAGGATGGGGAGAGAGTGATTTTTTGAGAGAATGGGAACTCCAGAGGAGGGGCAACAGAGAACCATAGTCTCTAAACCCTGGGAGAGCCAGGCAAATATTAGCTCCATTTCCTGGTCATGAAATAGGAATCACCTTCACACAACAGGATCCCGTGGTCAGGAGGAAGTCAGGATTCTATTTATTAAAAGATTGTTAGGGAAAGGTTAACAGTATAGGAAAGTTTATTAGCAAAAAAGAAAAAGTGTTAGTATTTTAGAAGATAACCTGGGATTAGTAGGAGAATCAGCAAGCTGAGTTGAATGAGAAAGACAGCAGATTTAAAAAAGTGACTCAAGAGACATGAGGGAGACGCCATTGAGAAGTACACAAGAGCTGCAGGTAAGTGAAAGAAAAAATGTGAATGGGATTATAATGCTAATTTTTGGCTGAATATTGTTTGTCAGAGATGAGGCAAAAGAAATTGAGAGAAAAGGGATGTTAATGCAACCAGAGCGCTAATTATGCCTGAATACTGTTTGGGAGGAAGAAAGTAAAAGATGGTAACATGAATAAAATGAAAACAGTGGGAGGGGGTGTGCAGGGTGGAGGGGAATGGTGGGGGAGAAATGGGACAACTGCAATAGCATAATCAATGAAATATATTTAAAAATTAAAATAAAATAAATGAAAGCACTAAATTTTGGCTTCATATTTTTTAGGAGAAACAAAAAAAAATGAAAATGATCTGGAACCAATATCAAATATTAGTATATCCTCTCATTTAAAGTTTTAGACTTCAGGTTTAAACATTTTGCCCTGGGGGAAAGTATCTAGGCATTCTCCAACCTCAACTTTCTCCAAATATTTAACTTTCAGGATTGGAAATACATTGATGCCTGATCTATGATGACCATAATTCAGTTCCAGTTCACCCTATTATCCTAGGTTGTTTATTTGTTTGTTTGTTTGTTTATTGTTGATATATAATCCACATGCGGTAAAATTCACCACTTTAGAGTGTCTATTTTAATGGTTTGGTATATTCAAAGGGTTGTGCAATATTGTTGTATTACACAAAATTGCAGTAAGGTTGTATATCACCACTAATTCCAGAACATTTTCATCTTTCTAAAAAGAAGCTTCGTACCCATTAAAGTCACTCCCTATTTCTTCATTATTCCCAGCGCCTGGCAACCACTAATCTTCTTTTGGTCTCTATGGATTTGCCTATTCTTGACACTTCATATACAAATGGACTCATACAATATTTGGCCTTCTGTGTCTGGATTCTTTCACTCAGCATAACGTTTTGAACTGCATCTGTAAGAACTTTATTCCTTTTTATGACTAAATATTACATTGCATGGATATACCACATTTTTGTTTATTCATTTATCCATTTGCATTGTTTCCATGTTTGGCTATTGTGAATAATGCTGCTATAAATATTTAAGTACATAGGAGTTTTTTGTGTGGACATATATTTTTAGTTGTCTTGAGTAATGTACCTAAGGTAGAATTGCTGGGTCATATGGTAACTCTGTGTTTAACTTCCTGAGAAAGTGCCAAACTGTTTTCTAAAGTAGCTGTTCCACTTTACATGCCCACCAGCAGTGTATGAGGGTTTCGGCTGCTCCATTTCCTTACCAACACCTGTTATTTTCCTTTTTTAAATTATAGGCATCCTAGTGCTATGATGTGGTAAATCATTGTGGTTTTGATTTGTATTTCCCTAATGACCAGTGTTGAGTGTATTTTCCTGTGTTTATTCCCCTTTTTATAATGTCTTCTTTAGTGAGCCATGCATTCCAATTCTTTGTCCATTTTTAATTGGGGTATTTGTCTTTCTATTGTTAATTATGAATTATTTATATATTCTGGATACTAGATCCTTATCAGTAAATGATTTGCAACTATTTACTCCCATTTTGTGGGTTGTCTTTTTATTTTCTTGATAATGTCCTTTTAATTTTGATAAAGTCCAGTTTATTTTTTCTTTGGTTGCTTGTGCTTTAGGTGTTGTATCCAAGAGTGCAACAACAAATAGCTCCCCTTTTCACTCTCAAAAGTGTCTTGGCAGACAACAAATTATGTGGACGCTCTGCTAATAACAATCTCAGAGACAGGTAATTAGAAGCTCCTGGGCAGGTGAATGAGTAAATACTGACTTATTTTATTCTTGCCTCGTGATAGCCAGTGCCATCGTTTGTCTTTTCCCTAAAGGAAACCTGCCAGCCACTGTAGTTGCTATTTTGTGTGCTTAGTCAACAAATTTATGTTGAGCTCCTACTAAAGGAGGAAAAATTACATCAGGAAGTTGCAAGGAGAAAAAATTTTAAATGGTTTTCTTTTTCTTTTGTAAAAGTAATATAAAGAATTAGAAATATTAAAAAGATTTTTTAAAGTTGTCATCTCATTATTCAAATGCAATTTTGTTTTTATTTATTCCCTTATAATCTTTGTTCATAACCACACACATTTTAACATAGTTAAGTTATAAAGGAATTTTATATTTTGCTTTTTAAAAACTTATTATTTTTATTCTATTTTTAAATGTTTTTTTTTTAAATTTTGATCTAAGGGAGTGTAAGGGAGAGGAAGCAAACAAAAGGGGAAAATACATGTCAATAAAATATTATTAAGATGAGCAAGTATGGTCTGTAAATGGATTTGTGCTCTGGTCTGTGAATGTCTTGTAAGTTGGCAAATTGAGTTCAAGAGTATATAATTCTATTCTATAATATTAACATTTTTCTTTTTCTTCCTGATTTATGACTCTGGCTCCACAGATTACTTTAACAATATTATGTAGTTAATTTCATTTCTAGCTATTGCCCATATTGGTCAGTTAAATAGTTGCATCTCGATAAGATTCTCTTTTCTAAGTTAGTAACTAAACAAGAATTTTGACATATAAACTAATTTTTATTAGAATTAACTTCAAGAATAACGTTTCCCCAAAAAGTTAATAATAAATCTATGTTCATAAGCACAATAACTTATAAGTATTTTTGTAATATCATGTATAGTTTTTCCTTAAATATGATAAATCAGCAAGAATACTATTCATCAGCCAGATCATTTTGTCCTTTTTACTGGGTAAGTTCAATTTCTTGAGTTAGTCATAACTCAAGAAAAAAGCTTAAAGCTTTTTTTGTGAGAAACGCTTTAAGCTTTTTTCATAATCTAATTCATAATCTAATCTAATATGAATTTCACAATGAATTATTTGGATCTTAATATTATCATAATATCTTGCATGATTATTATTCCAATACATTTAATGTTTAAGTGGATGAATTGGGTTTAGGTGGGATACCTTATATGCTACATATAAAAAATAAAACATCCCTAAATCAAAGCACTAAATTATTCTCTTACATTACCTGTCTTCAGGTGAACAGTCTCCTTGCCTGAAGAGCTTACAGCTGAAGTTAAGGGTTTGTGTGTGATATGTAGTAACATAGCCCTCCTCCTCAGTCCTAGGTCAGGCTTGACCTATCCCGTTCCTTGTTTTTTGGCTCATGCTTAGAACCGAGCTGCTAATATCATTAAATTTTGTTTCTTCACCTTGATAGATTATTAAGTTTGTGATTAACTTGGCATATGATGCTATTTCCTGTGGTTCCCATCAGGAACTTTCTGGCAGGAAAAAATTGACAAGCTGACCAAGGACTCTCTTCTAATTCCTCTCAGCTCCACGTTTATTGATCTCCTGCCGACACCCCCTTCTTGGAGTCTGCTCCAGATCCCATTACCCAGAGCCCTCTCTCCCTGGCCACTGTGGGTTTTTACTGCCCAATTCTCCCCCTCTCCACAGGAATCTTCCTGTCCTGCTGCTCAGTCCTTCAGGGACACGTCCTCTCTATCTTCCAAGGTGAAAACTTTATTAATTGAATCTCTCCAAGCCCAGGTTACAGCATCTTAATGTTGACTCCCCAAAGTCTCTTTCCTTGTCTTTCTTATGGAAACCAGAGGAGTGATTATAACCATGAGATTTTTAAAGCCAAATGTGAGGGGAAAGGGAGATGGTAGCAAACTGTAGAATCGCTCTAGGTCCTCTTCACTCTTTGACAATTATACCTACCCACAGGTAGGAAATAGCAGTCCTCCCCCCACCTTCAATCCATGAGATTAAGTGCTAGCAATGTTACCTCCAGGAACTGATCTTAATGTTGCCAATGGTAATGAAATCACTATGAATACAAATTTGACGTGCCATATGTGCATGACTTTGCTTAGGCATGTGAGTAGCCACTGGAAAAAATCAAATAAATGAAAACACTTGTTAAGTGGAGGTAGTAGGATTATGTTTTCATTTCCTTGACTTTGAAAAAAAAATTGTGTTTTTAAGTTGATATTAATAATAATATTTTAAAATAAATATATAACTATGGTGATTGTGGGGGAAGGGGTTGAATGAAGGTAGAAGAGGGTAAAGTGGGATAAATGGTAATGGAGAAAACACAACAAAAGATGAACTGTTAAAAAATAAATAAAATAAAATAAATATATGATACATACCTACAAAAGAAAAATTTTAAAAGTTTTGTTAGTTTAACACATTTCATACCATTTTGAATATTGGTACTATGACAATATGGAAAATATATCAGACAAGGATTCAGAAGGCCAGGTTTTGAAATCTTACTTCTGGAATCTTGTTCCAAACATAGATAAATCACTTAGCTATTCTAGGCTTTGGTTTCTATTTCTTCCAAATAAAAGCTACTCTATTTACTTCAAAGGGATTATTTTTGTAAGAATAAGAATGTATAAATTTTTAAATTGAAGATCTTGGAGACCCTCTCATACGACACGCTCATTTTCCAGAGGAGGAAAATGAAGCCCAAACAGGTTAAATGGCTTGCTTATAAAACCTGTGACAGCAACTTTGGAACAAAGCCATGAAGACTATGCACGTGCAAATGCTGTATTTTTAAATCTGACCAGAGAATGAGGAATTGGAAGGGGACTTAGGTGTCGTAGTCAATTATGAACATTGCAGTCATTTCTTATGGATAACATTATCAAATATATAGTTGTGGCTCTACTTTCATTCAGTATTCCTGCTTAGAAGCACCAATCCTGAGTTTAACTGCTTCCTTTGAGATTGGATAATCTCCTATTACTTACTTGCTATCTATCTTGGATCAAGATCTGTGCTGTGTTTTAAGCACTTCTTGGCTGAATATTTATGATGGTGTTTTGCCTACTGAAGAAAATCCTACCCATGGCCAAAAGTTCTTTTTGGAAATTTAGTGCTAAAAGCTATCACAGATGACAGCAAGCTCAGCAGTACATTGACAAATAATATTTGACAGACCAAAAGGTAGAAAGCTACATCAAAAATGGCCAGCAGATCTTGTTGGCGTGTCACATCGAAACTGACAGCATGCAAGTGGTGACCAGCCCATGAATTTTAGGACATGAGCTTGTCGCATGTATACTCCAGTCTCCTCAATGGTTTTATTGAGAAGCCTGGTATGACTGGAATGGATTGCTAGTAATAAATTTATACAGCTGTGTTTCCCAAAGTCTGCTCCAGGAACACCAGTTCTAAAGGACATTAGTGTGCATTTCTTTTTTAAAAAAGATATTACATTTCACTGCCAAATAAGTTTGGAAAACATTGCCTGTTTCAAAAAAATGCAGCCTAGTAATACACATAATGACTCTCCTATATTCATACAGTATTTCTCAAATGTATTTGAGTATGCCTTTTTAAAGGAGCACTTATTAACATCTTGAGGAATACAATCAAAAGCAGGACCCTAGAGTTTAATGGGTGCGCTAGAGTCCCATTGTTTGTGTAATACTGTTCTACCATCATTGAATTTTATAATCTCAGGGCTAGAAGCAATGTTAAACATAATCTATTATTTTCAATTTCCCAAAGGCATACTGGTTGGAACCTAGAGTCATTGTGTCAGATGTATTTTAACAATAAATTAAAGCAGGATATTACATAGCCAGTCAAATAGGTAACTACTGTTTTACTTGATCATTTTACACAAACCATTAAATACCAACAGTTCTACTTCTAAGAATATTTGGTAGGGAGATTATTTTGGTAGAATAACACATTATAGTGGTGAGTATAAATAAATAGAAAGTACATAAAAGTCTCCATTCCTTCAACAAATATCTAATGAGTGCCTTCTGTGTGCCAAATAGAGACATTAACTGAGTTGACCAGCTGCAGGAAGTAGATAATAGAGAGATAAGTGCCTAATGCTAGTTATCATTTGACAACGAGTTAGTTGTTTCTACTGTATCTTGAATCTTTAGCACACCTCAGAGAGGAAGATTATATTCTCATTATAAAGTGAGGAAACTGAGCTTCAGAGATATGAAGTGTTTTCCCCCTAGATCATGCCTATTAAGTGGTGGAATTGAGGTAGGGTAGTAAGAAGCTAGGAAATTCCTTGGCAAGTGGAATGAAGGAAACCGAAATACATAGTTTAACAAGGCCAAGCAATTAACAGCCTGCTAATAAATCACAAATCTTATTTTTCCTAACCAAGGACACTTAGGAGTAAATGGTTTACACCTCTCCTCCCCAACCAGAGAGTGAGTAGCTTAGATCACTCTGGTCAGGAGATGGATAACAGAGACTCAGTTGATGCCATTAGTACCAGCCAAATCCCAGAATGGATGAAGTCAGGGGTATAAGTAACAAAAAAAACCCAGTTAGAGACAGACAAATGTATGATAAAAGTAAAGCAGTGAAGCTGACCAGAGAATGATCCCAAACTCCCTTATACACTCATTTAAACACATCAGTGTTTTAAAGGACACACCTGGAAAGCTGTTGCATATTCTGTTGAGACCCTCCCCTAAAACTCCTGCCTTTAGAAAATAGATGAAAACTCTGCACGCTCTCCCTTGAATACACCCATGCCCCCCCCCACTTTCCTCTGAGATATAGTCTTGCTTTAAAAAAAAATTAAAAATATTATTGATTTTACAGAAAGAAGAGGGGGGGAGAGAGAGAGAAACATCAATTTGTTGTTCCATTTATTTATGCATTTATTAGTTGATTCTTGTATGTGCCCACAAGAATCAGGGATCAAACTCACAACATTGGCTTACTAAGACAATGCTCTAACCAAGTGAGCTACCTGGCCAGGGCATACTTTGCTTTCTTTCTCACAAGCTCCAAAGGTTCCCAGGAGACTTGCAACCAGGGGAGGGTGGAGGGGCGGGGTGGGGTGCAGTGGCAGCTTGCCCTGGGCTAACCCCCGATCCTGTTTCCAAGGGCCCTCCTTCAGCAACTGTAACTCTCTTTCCTGAGTCTACATGAGGCTCACTTCTGTTACTGTGATTTCCTTTCCTGCGTGTAGGCAGCCCCGTCTAAGCTCACTCCTGTGGCTGCGATCTTGCCTCTTCTGTCCTAAACATCTCCTTGATATCACTGGCCCCAGCTTTAATAAACGTACTCTCAAAATCACCTGGACCCATGTTGTGAAATCCTTCCTGCCTGAAGTCAAGAGCCCACACATTCTGGACAGTGCTTTGGTCCCAGGCAGTCCTGCCTCCGTCCAGCTCCCTTTCTGGTGACAGAATTAGAATTTGAATGAAAGTCACCTGATTACAAAGCTGTCCCCTTTCCCCTAATTATAGTATAGCTCCCTCTTTATTGTGACTCCAAATCTCAATTTGAGGTTCAACAAAGTACAATAGTAGTTGAAAGGTAGAACACATTTCCATGTGGTTGAAACTTGACTAGTTGTTCTTCAGAGTTCTGTCCTTGTTGTTTTCTCTTTTTCTCTTTCATTGTGTCAGCTGTCAGCTCCATGCGGAAAGTTCTGAATCTGAATCTCCAGTTCTGACCCACTTCTACGCTGCAGTCCCACGTTTCTCCTTGGATGCTCCACTGTCACCTCAGACGTGACATGTTTACAGCTGAATTTATGATTTCCCCCTCCAAACTGACTCCTCCTTCTAATTTAATTTTCTTAGTTATTTAGGCACAAAGTTTGGGGCCATCTTTGAATCCTCTGTAAAACTAGTGGTTGGAGTCAATGGCACCTAATAACCCTTCCAGCTCCAAAAGTCTAGTGTTGTTATTCTTGTACCACAAACTCAGTAGTCTATGTGGATTTTTCAGTATCTAATAGAGTATATCCTCCTCAACCATTCTTCTGCATCCTTCAAAGCCCATTTTAAGTATCGACTCTTTTTTAAAATCCTTCATGAGCCTCCCAACTAGAGTTCATAGCAATTGCTCTCTCCTTCAGAATCTGTAATACTTTTATTTTTTTCTCAGGGTACATTACGTGCCCTAGACACATGCATGTGTACATCCAGTGCGGTCAGGAGGAGGCCTTGAGGGATGCTTGGCAAGGATGCAGTCTGAGCAGGGTGGGGCGGGCACAGACTGGGCAGGGGCACGGGTTTGGGAAAGAGGTCAGGAAAGAGAAAGAGGACTTGTGGTGTAGTTTTGGGTTTTCAGGACCCTCACGGGGTAAGGGCAGCATCCTCCAAAGGGAGGGATGGCAGTTTCCAAAAGGGGATTGCTTGAATACAGAGGTGTTCAAACAATTAAATATCTGAAGAACAACAGGGTCTAGGTTTCTCTCTGTAGAAGAAAGGGGTTATAAACATGAAAGGGAGAAAACTAGAATATCCTGAGATGCTGGATTAGAGGTATTATTGTGAACATATGTTTTTTCAATATATATTGTTAGATAAAGATATATAGCAGTAAGTGTGTGTGGTAGTATGCATATACAGATGCACTACATGTGTGTATGAATGTATAATATCCTCTAGCTGCACCTGCTAACATAGCCTGAGCAGTGATATTCCAATAGCAGTGAGCACACGTAGTGCTTCTAAATACCATTCTCCGCTAAAAGGACCAGGAATCCTGGATAAATGGCTGTATCCAGGGCTGGGGCAAGGTGAGCCTAGAATATCATATTGTGCCACAAAGTAACAGTGTGCTGAAAGAATAAGGGAGATGTGTCAAAAGGGTATGGAATAGTAAAATGTTAATGTAGAACATGGACGATGTATATATGGTATATACAACTGTTATAGTAGAATGAGCAGCCAGAGGGGAAATAAAGGTAGGGCCCTCACCATTACAATCTAACAAGGAACTTAATACATGAGGCTAAGAGCAAAGGAAGGCATGTCTCACCCGTTGACCCAGTAATCCTGAGCCTGGTCCGATGAGACTGCCAGGCATTCTGAACAACAACAAGTAAACTATGGTAGTGCAGGAAGCGGGGAGCCCTTGAAAGACTGTGTGTATTATCTCTACTAGCTGGGAAAAGAAAAACCTTGAGACTGTGTGTTCATCCCAAGGATAGGAAGGGAGAAGGGGAGGGGTCTGCAGTGCCCAGAGAAAAGCCCATAAAACAACTTTGATTAACTGCCTGCCTCCTGTCACATATATGAAATGAACAAATAGAGTCTGGAGCAAGATAAGGATTCGGACTAACAGACCCCATATCTATGTTTGGGTAGTTGTAGCCCCCCAGGAAAGCTGGCACCACCTTTACCCATCAATCAATAGGTGATCCCATCCCACCAACTATATAAGTCCTCAGAACAAAGGACTTGCTCTCTTGGCTCTTGGCCCTCTTGCTCTTTATGTCAAATAGGAGGCCCCTAGCCAGCTGGTCTCTGGCAACCTGGGTGCTGGCCACCCAACCTCTGGCCACCCTGCTCTAGCCACCCTTGGTTTTGCTTTCCCATTAGAACTTAGCATTCATAAACTTTGCTTGCGTGCTAGTGGGCTCACTGATCTGTAATTCTTTACTGCATCAGTGAGAAGAACCAAGTTTCTGGGAGTTTTTTCCATAACAACTCTTTCACATATTCTATATTGTAAAAATGTTTACAATAAATATTGTGAAAGAATTTAAAATACATGCTCAAAGACACAGAAGCTGGCATAAATGGGGCTCCCACGGACCAAATGGGATAATTTGAACATCAAAATAAATAATGATATAAACAGATTATAACCCATTAAATAGAAAACTGAATTCACACTGACATAAATAAACTGAAAGTTTGATGAGAAACAAAATACTTAGTTTCAAAGAATCTCCCTCACAAAATACTTATTAATTACAAAGCAGAGCCCTGGCCAGGTAGCTCAGTTGGTTAGGGCATCGTCCTGATACTCCAAGGTTGTAGGTTCAATCTCCAGTCAGGGCACATGCAGGACTCAACCAATGAATGCATAAGTTAGTGGAACAAGGCAATGTTTCTTTCTCTCTCTCTCTCTCTCTCTCTCTCAAATCATTAAATTTTTAAAAAATGCAAAGCCAAAAAATTAACTTTACAGTGGACAAGTCTGGCAGATACCATCTTATTAAAATAAACACTAATAATAAGACAAAGTAAACTCCTGTGCCACCTGATTGAATGCAGTGAGAACACAGCATCATTTTTGTAAGTCCTGTCAAAGACCCCATACCCCTGAATCTAATCATGAGTAAACATGAGGCAGATGCAAAGTGAAAGCCATTCTATAAAACTATTGGCTGGGAATCTTCAAAAGTATTAAGGATATAAAAGTAAAGGAAAGACTGAGGAAGTGTTCCAGATTGAAGGCAACTGAAATTATATGACAAGTAAATACAGTGCTTGATTCTGGATTTAATCCTTTCACCATAAAAAAAAAATTATTGAGACAATTGTGAAAACATATCACATAAATATTTTGATTTTTCTAGTTATAGCTTGCTTGCGTTGTAGAGGGTATTTATTGGTAGGACACACACACACACTAAAGTGTTTAGGGACTATGTGGCATCCAGTCAGAAACTTAAATCTCAAATAGTTCCAGAAAGAAAAATGTTCTTTGTACTATACTTGCAACATTTTTGTGAGCTTGAGATTGTTTTAAAATGAAAATTTAAAAATTACATTCAAAACGCTGAATATATTGGAAAAATGCACTTGACTTGAAGCCAAGAGACTCTTTGTTCCAATTCCACCACTGACTCAGTGTGATCCTGAGCAAGTGGCTTTACCTCCAGCACCCAAAACTCAGGCTGTAAAAGGAAGAGCTAGGCGTAAAGGTGCTCTAGAATCATTTCCACGTCTAACATTCCATCATCTACACTGTGAAAGAATCTCAATCTAAAATAGAAACAAAGGATAAAAAATGGAGGATCTAAGCCATGCACCCCCAGGAAGACAAAACTTAAGGACCAAGAAACTTATTTCCTGTAAATGCCTTTTTTACAAACAACTGATAGTGCTGGACATTTTTGGATGATGGGGGCATTGGTCGGAAGTTGTCTCATATCAACATTGGGAAGTTTTGCCAGGGGCGTGAACGGGAGACGACTCAGGTTGGGTTGCCCTTGAAAAGTAGGCTGAATTGAGCTTCATTTTGTGTGACTGGACTGGTTTTGTCTGCTCGGGAATTTTCAAGGCTCTATTTTGTTCGTTATATCTTAACTGGCCTTAACTGAACTCTCCCCGCTTTACATTTTCTGCTCATAAACGACCTATTACGAACCGTCAACGGACTAGCCTGTAGCTCGCTACAGTTTGCTTGTCCCAAACTGCAATTCCCCTTCTATCCCCAAATAAAAATCTTTTTTTCAAGCTTGCCTCAATTTACATCTTTATTTAAGTCAACAACACCCACAGCACTCCCTTCCTAAATTTTCCCAAGCTCCAGTCGCAGCCTTCAGACGTCCCATTGCCGCCCTCTGAGGATTCTGGCTGGTGTTAAAACAGACAAAAATAGTTGTGGCCATTATCTCGGGACCGCAAAGTGCCTGCTCTGGCCTTAACTTGGGCCACCGTTTCCCCCATCGCTCTCTCGGCGGTGGAGCAGTCATGCCTGCCAGAGTGGACGCTCGATGGCTCGGCGGCGGGTTGGCGGTGCCTCGGTTTGAGGCGCGGCGCTGGTGGAGCTCCCAGTGGCCGGCTCCTGCCGCGCTGGGAGCTCCGAGCTTTCCGGCTCCGCCCCGCGCGTGCCCCTCCCGCCCCGCCGACTCTCTGTCGCCACCGCTTGCAAGTCCCAGCGCTGAGTAACCGGTATCGGTATCTTAGTGCGACTGGGACAGATGCTGAGCCGTGGGGGACTCCCCGAAGGCGAGCAGTGGGGGATCCCGCGAGTGGAGGCGGCTCCGGGTGTGCGGGGGCGGTGTCCTTGCTGCCTGCCGGCTGGGAGGGACAGCACACCGGGGCCTGCACCGTGAGTTCAGCGGCTTGGGGACCTCGGGGTGGTCTCTGCAGCGAAGTGGTTGAGGAAGCTGGGACTGCGGGTACGGGAACAGGGCAGGGGGATTAGGTGTCACTGCCTAACGGGCCGGAGCCCTGCGAGGAAACTGGGCTCGGGGACGGCTGAATGGCCAGTGCAGTCCGTCCTTCCTCCTGGCCTCCAGGAAAGTCTGGTTTCACTGGAGCACAACAGGTAGGCGTGGACTCTCCCGGAGGGCGGGAGCCTGGGCTTGCTGGAAGGTCGAAAGGTCGGAGCCTGCCAGGCCAGCGCCCGGCTCCCAGACACGCCCAGGCGACGCCCGCCGGGCCCCAAATGCGGCCTCGGGCGAGGTTTTCCGGACCTCGGCGCTCAGTCCTCGAGGTGGGTTTCCAGGACGAGGAAGGGAGTGGGAATATGCCTTCTGCTTGGGGGACTATTTCCAGTCCTTCCCGCAGGGAAAGAAAGCCTTCGCTGGGTGACATTTGCCTAGTTTGGGGAAACATTTCTTATCCTGCTTTTGGCCAGGACAGAGTCTTTTCAAGTGGTTATAAAGTCTTTAGAAACTTTATAAAGTGCTTTATGATACTAACCACAGTACTGTAAACGCCTGGCAAGTTAAGATTTTCGCAGTTGTCAAGTCGGATAATAGTTGTCAAATGATTTGCGTTCCTTCGTTAAAAGTCGTAATTATACTTTATGTGCATTCATTTATTCAGATATTCAGTGGCTTTTATGTGTCCATAAGGAACTTACAGCCTAGAGGGGGTGTTAAAAGGAGGGGATGGAGGGGGCCCACCAGTACGGTTCAGAAGCAGAAGGGTCGGTCCTAAGTCCGGGGTATTGGATGGTTGAGGAGAAAACTGCCCTGTTTGGTTTTCTGAACATTTGGAGAGTAAGTCTTTGAGAAAGCAATTTTAGAGTCTTACATTTTAATACCATCGATTTTTTTCTTTGATAAAATGAGTAAGCAGTCAGGGTTTGTAACAGAACAGTAACAGTTGGAAAAACTACTGGAGGCTGGCTTTGTCTTAGAAAGCAGTTATTTTTTATGTAGACAGCTATAGTGCAGGAAATATCTCCTGACCTGACAGGAGACCTGAGTTTTACCTCAAGCTTCTCCAGTACTACGTGGATCTTACACCGGTGTCTCTTCCTTTCTGTTTATTATTGCATCTGACCAGTGACAGAAAACACATAATCCAAAGTAACTTGAGTGTTTGTTTAATTGCACAAATATGAATACATTCTCTAAGGAAAAAAATGTAAGTACTTTTGTCTTTAAGCAGCGCACCTAAATTTCATTCAGTTTTATTTCAAAACGGGGGTTAGGGTAGTTTATAACCTTTATGAGCCTTTCTTAATTATTTTATGAATGGAGTAAAAGGTTAAATTCTGGATCTGTTTAAGCCCCTTCCTATTCAGATTTTTTTAAATTTTAAATTCTGGTTAACCAGTTCAATGACATCTGGTTTTTTTTTAAAGCTTTTTTGAGTCCTTTGTGTTTCATTAATTATCTATAGTGAAGTTGAAGGGTTTGAACAGTACTTGAAAAGAACCATAGTCCTATATAAAAAGCACTTCTGCATTTTAAGGAGACTGCAGAAACTATTATTATACTTCTTTTAAGAAATGAATTAACTGAGACTTAAGGAATTGGTAAAGATTTGTTTATGTAATTTTATTGAATACCTTGTCTAGTTCTGGTGTTAAATTCTTTGGATTAGACAACTGGTCAGCAATTGACACCCTGTGTCTCAAATCCAGCCTGCTGCCAGTTTTTGTGATAAAGTTTTACTGAAACACAACCATACTCATTTATTGTTTATGGCAGTTTATATATTGTTTTTGTGATAGAGAACTGTATGGCCCACAAAACTTGAACCATTTCTGGTTCTTTACAGAAAAAAATTTGCCCACCCTGGACTAGAACTCTAAACTTTTCATCACTAAATCTTTTGTAGGAGGAAAGGTTAAGTTCAGTTTTAATTCTTAATCTTGCCTTTTCATTATTGTGTCAGGTAAACGTTAAGGTTCCATAATTACATCCAGATTCTAGATGTGTAATGATGCAAGGGGCACAGCTTTTCCGTTACATTTACCTAAAATAAAGTTTTTAATTTCAGCACGCCTAGCCTTTTAGAAGGCTAGAGAAAGGGAAGGATTTTTATATGTTTTCTAACAACTTTGTAATTTTTAATTTTAATATAGATCTGGTGTGGGAAGTTTTCTTCATTTAGTAAACTTTTTAACACATCATTCATGGTGTCGATCACAAGTAACAGTAAGTTACTTTTACTCAAAATGTTTTTTTAAATGAATTAAGTGGCCTATAGCAGTTGATGAAATTTCATGTAACTGTGAACATGAAATCAACTGTTTATCTGCAGTAGGTACAAATGGGAAATTAGACTCTCTAAACAGATATCCAACAGACTGAAAATGGAGCATGTATCTTGAGTCATGCTTGGGGTTTTTGTTTGTTTGTTTTTTTGTTTGTTTGTTTAATAGTAACAACTTAAAAGATAATTATTTCTAGAAAAGAAGCATAACTTAGCCATATTCAAGCACATATCCAAGTTAATGTCATCTGCCTAAGAAGTTAGAGCTAGTTATATGACAGAAAAGAGGGAAAACTTACAGGAAGTGATAATTCTAAATATCTAAAATTCATTATATGCTATTTCTAATCATCAAACCATGGTATGGTTCTGAGTTCACTAAATGAAATGTTTTATATGTGTACTTTTTTTTAGTAATTTAGTCGTACTTATTATTCCCCAGATAATCCTCCTCTATTGGTAATTACCAATGTAAAACAGTTATACAGCAGCATCGGCCTATATTCCGTTGCATTTGTGGTTTCTATATGTTGAAATATGCATTTTTTTATGTGTATGTGTAAATAATACCTCATTTATTCAGTACATTCTTTATGTAAGTAAAATTATCAGAAAATTGAAATTACCCATTGAAAAAACAAAAAACTATTTTTAATTTTTTTGGAAGGAAATATGAAAAGAAAAACATACATATATGGGCAAAAATCCCTTAATCTTAATTCCAGAATTCAAAGGGCTCTGAAGCCTTTTTCTTAACTCATTTGACAGCAAAACATGACCTGAAATGATATGAAGCTATTTATAGTCATTTTTAATCCCACCTTAGGAGAATGTTTATCTTTTGCTGCAGAAATATTGATGGGTTTGATTATGGTGTGCTGCCCCAGACCCACTTGAGGGTTAGAGGTAATAGAGGTACATTCACTGGGTGGGCCATGACAGTGGTAGCTAAAAGGCAGAGTAATCATGGAGTTGTTCCAGGAGGCTACACTTGCAAAGTTAAGAGCCTAGCTGCCCATCTGGCACAGAATGAAAAGCAGCATCTTCTGAGAAAATCCCTCAGGTTTTAGAATCCAGGAAGGTCAGAAGTGTAGCTTAATTCTAGGTTAGGTATTCCATAGGGTATGCTGTGAACTAGAAATGAGGACCATGAGGAAAGCCAAAATGTCAGACCATGGTGCAGATTAAGGGTGAATCTGTGAATGCTGACCAGGATTCGAGAACCATGACCAGTTAGAAGGGGGGATTCTAAAGCAGGCAGTGTCTAATGGCTGTACTAAAAATCCTTTGTGGCAAGTGGCACAAGGAGCCAGTGCAGGGACAGAGGTATTTTGAAAAATTGAGCAAGGATTCCTGGCCTCTGCTGAGCTGAAGGAATAATGGCAATTTTTTGTACATTGCTCTTGTATTGATACTAAGTAGTCCACATTGTGCTGATTTTTAAAGTATGTATAGGAAATAATATTTTGGTCAGTTTCATCACTAAGAGCCGCTTGCTGTCAATGAGTGCTCCTTCACTTTTAATATGGTGCTATACATCACCTAGCTAGAATCCAGATGATTGGATTGTTAGTCATGTCTAAACTAAGAATGAACAGGCTTTAAGGGATCAAGGCACTTATGTCAGTAAAGTTTATGATCTTTGAAAACAATTAGTTGCTGCATATTATTTTGAAAAAATCGTTTTTGTTTGGCTTTTACTTCATGTTACTAGATCTTGAGTATGCCAAGTAGTGAGATTGCTTAGAGGGGCACTTTCAGATAAATGAGGGGAAGATAAAAGAAGAGTAAAGTTTCTCTTATCTTAAAATCTGCCTTCTGGAACTCCTGAATATTCAGAATGAAATCTCTCTTCTCAGGGGGAGATGGACAATTTAGTTTGTGGAATGAAGAGTGATAAAAATTGTCAAGAGTAGCCAAAGACTGAGGCTGATATCTCTGGAAGACCTTACACTTTCACAGAAAGCCCCAGAATATGAGATGTTAAGAGGAGCGTGAAGTGATGAACAGCAAAGATAGAAGGATTAGATGCTTCAGGAATGGCAATACCTCAGTGAATCAGTAATCTGTAACTATGAAGAGGCTGCATGAAGTAACCTGCCTCTTTGAAGGAACGTGAACAATGAAACTGGTCAGACGTAGGTCTTCTTTCTTCCATTTCAATCACATCTTGACCTTGGACAAATTTCTTACTCGTCCTCAACTGTAAGATGAGGATAATAATATCTAAATTTCTGTTTTGTGAGGATTTAATGAGGTAGTGAATTAAAAGATTCTAGTAAGTAAATCCTCGAAAAAGTTAGTTCCGTTTCCTGTTGCTGCCTGAGGTTGGTTCCTAGTGTTCAGTTCTCCCTCCCACTCCCATCACTTCCTTTTACCCTTCACAGTTTTTGCTTTTGTAATCTGGAAGGAGAATTGCCGTAAGTGGTCAGACTTCAGTTGGGGGCCCTATTGGCAATTTCCAATGAATTCACTTCTGCCATTTTTCTCATTCCTAACAGTAATCTGCAGTACTTTGGAAAAACAATGGAGGAGGGCAACTTACAAATTTTCATTACCCCTGTTTGTTTCCTGCTCCATCCTAATTCTCTGTCCTATAGGATGTGCTACACATCCATTCTTAGAGCTGTTTCCTCTGTTCCTGCTGGCTTGTGTTAGGTAGGGAGAAGTAGTATTCTTCCCATTCCTACCAAGTTTGCAGGAAATATTCTTATCATCTTGGCACAGACACAGTATGTTTTTGTCATATTAAAATAAGGTATTGGTGCTATGCCTGGGGCACATTACAAGTTAGAGTTTTGTATATGACCTAAGTTGGCTTTTAAAAAGATTTTATTTATTTATTCTTGGATAAAAGGGAAGGGGGGAGAAAGATAGGGGCAGATATATCAGTGTATGAGAGACACATCAATTGATTGCCTCTCCAGGGACCTGGCCCACAACCCAGGCATATGCCTGGACTGGAATCGAACTCATGACCTTTCACCTTGCAGAATGACACCCAACCCACTGAGCCACAACAGTCAGTGCGGATTAAGTTGATTTTATGGGAATTTGTATTCAGAATTCCCAAAATCAAATTTTAAAATATATGGTGGTGTGTATATACATATATATATTTTTTAATATATTTTGCTTGGAAAGGGTGTGATTTGAAACAATTAAAAGTATGAATAACAAACTTTTACATGTGAACTGATAAATCTTAAGAATATTAGATTAATTAAAACTATCTTTTCTTTTTTATTCATATTCCAGCAATAATTATAAGAAGTTCTATCTGCTTATATGTAGAAATCTGAATTTTATTTATTTTACTGTTTATGCTATTACAATTGTCCCTTTTATTTTTTTATTGTTGTTCTATTACAGTTGTCCCAGTTTCCCTCACCCCTTGCTCTCCTCTACCCCTGCCATTCCCGATCCCTGCTCCCACAGTCAGTCCCCACCCTGTTGTCCATGAGCATGGGTCCTTTATGCATGTTTCTTGAGTAGTTCCTTTCCCATCTTTCCCCTGTTATCCCCCTCCCCTCTGGTCACTCTCGGTCTGTTCCTTGTTTCCACGCCTCTGGTTCTATTTTGCTTGTTTTGTTCATTAGGTTCCACTTACAGGTCTTTTGCCACCTGGCTTATTTCACTTAGCATAATACTCTCCAGTTCCATCCATGCTGTCATGAAGGGTAGGAGTTCTTTCTTTCTACTGTGTAGTACTCCATTGTGTAAATGTACCACAATTTTTTGATCCACTCATTTAACGATGGGTACTTGGGCTGTTTCCAGCTCTTGGCTATTGTAAATAATGCTACTATGAACAGAGGGGTGCAGAGGTTCCTTTGGTGTTTTAGGATTCTTAGAGTACAATCCCAGCTGTGGGATCACTGGGTCAAAAGGCAGTTTCATTTTTAGTTATTTGAGGAAATTCCATGCTGTTTTCCATAGTGGCTGCACCAACCCTCATTCCCACCAGTGATGTTCTACGGTTCCCTTTTCTCCACAACCTCACCAGCACTTGTTTGTTGATTTATTAATGATAGCTATTTTGGCAGATGTGAGGTGTTAATCTCATTGTGGTTTTAATTTGCATCTCCCTGATGGCTAGTGATGTTGAGCATCTTTTCATATGTCTATGGGCCATCTGTCTGTCATCCTTGGAGAAGTGTCTACTTAGGTCCTTTGTCCATTTTTTTAATTGGATATGTGTCTTCCTGTGTTCTCATATGAGTTTTTTATATATTTTGGAGATCAAACTCTTGTTCATTGTTTCATTGGCAAATATGTTCTCCATACTGTGGGTTCTCTTTTCATTTTGATAATGTTTTCTTTAGCCTTGAAGAAGCTTTTTAATTTGATATAGTCGCATTTGTTTGTTCTTTCCTTTATATCCCTTGTTGGTGAATATATTCTGTATGGGATATCTGAAATTTTACTGCCTATGTTTTCCTCTAGGACTTTGATGGTGTCATGACTTATATTTAAGTCTTTTATCCTTTTTGAGTTTATTCTGGTGTATGGTGTAAGTTGGTGATCTACTTTCAATTTTTTGCATGTACCTGTCCAGATCTCCCAGTGCCATTTGTTGAAGAGGTTGAATTATTTTTTTACTCCATTTTATGCTTCTGCCCCCTTTGTCAAATATTAATTGACCATAGAGACATAAGTTTATTTCTGGGCTCTCTGTTGCTGTTCCGCTGATCTGTGTGTCTGTTCTTATGCCAGTACCAGACTGATTTGATTACAGGGGCCTTGTAATACCTGTTTGATATCAGGTATTGTGATCCCTCCTACTTTGTTCTTCTTTCTCAAAATTACCTAGGCTGTTTGGAGTTGTTTATGGTTCCATATAAAGTTTTGAAATATTTGTTCTAAATCTGTGAAATATGTCATTGGTATTTTAATAGGGATTGCATTGAACCTATAGATTGCTTTGGGTGGGTAGTATGAATATTTTAATGATGTTAATTCTTCCAGTCCATGAACACGGTATACGCTTCCATTTATTTGTGTCTTTCTTAATTTTTTCTTCAGTGTTCTGTAGTTTTCTGACTATAGGTCTTTTACCTGCTTGGTTAAGTTTATTCCTAGGTATTTTATTTTTCTTATTGCTATAGCAAATGGGGTATTTTTCCTAGTTTCTATTTCTCGTATTTCATTGTTGGTATACAAAAATGCTTTCAATTTCTGAATACTGACTATGTATCCTGTTGTTTTGCCAGATTCACTTATTAGGTCTAGTAGTTTTTTGGTGGAGCCGATAGGGTTTTCTATGTACACTATCATATCATCTGCAAACAATGACAGTTTTACTTCCTTTCCAAATTGGATGCCTTTTATTTCTTTTTTCTTGTCTGACTGCTGTGGCTGAACTTCCAATACTATGTTGACTAAAGGTGGTGAAAATGAATACCCTTGTGTTTTTCCTGATCTTAGGGGGGGAAGCTTTTAGTTTTTGCCCATTGAGTATGATGTTAGCTGTAGGTTTCTAATATATGGCCATTATTATGTTGAGGAATGCTCCCTCTACTCCCACTTTACTGAGTGTTTTTATCATAAATGGGTGCTGTACTTTATCAAATGCTTTTTCACTGTCTATTGACATGATCATGTGGTTTTTGTCTTTCATTTTGTTCATGTGTTGTATTGTTTGTTGATTGATGAATATTGTACTATCCTTGCATCCCTGGGATGGATCCCACTTGATCATGGTGTATGATCTTTTTAATGTATTGCTGGGTGCAGTTTGCCAATATTTTGTTGAGGATTTTAGGATCCATGTTCATTAGAGATATTGGCCTGAAGTTTTCTTTCTTTGTTGTATCTTTACCTGATTTTGGAGTTAGGATAATGCTGGCCTTATAAAAAGAATTTGGGAGACCTCCCTCTTCTTGAATTTTTTGGAATAGTTTGAGAAGGATAGGAGTTAGCTCTTCCCTAAATGTTTGGTAAAATTTGCCTATGAAGACATCTGGTCCAGGGCTTTTGTGTGCTGGAAGTTTTTTTATTATCACTTCAATTTCAGTAGCTTTATCGGTCTGTTCAGGCTTTCTGCTGCTGCTTGATTCAGTTTTTGGAAGATTATATGTTTTCAGAATTTGTCCATTAGAATTCTGAATTTTAGGTAATCTCCTCCAAAATATTAAATCAGAAATGGCCACTTTTAAGTAGACTTTTGATGTTGACTTGCTCCATATTCTATTTGTAATAAAAATCCAGTATAGTATAAACAAAAAGTAATTAAAAATTTCTTTTTTTACTAACAGTAGTCTTTAATGATTAGTATTTCAAAAATTGTTCCTAGACCACCAATTTCACAAGATTCCTAGCAGGAGAAATAAAAGAAAGAGGTGGAAGTGGGGGAGAGGTCTGTAGTTCCAACATACTGAGAGATACCAAGTGCCCCAGATACGTGCCCTCCTGGAGTGCGTAGTGCACACTGCCATGCCTCATGTTTGGAGACCCTCTGCGGGAAAGGAAACTGCCACCTTGGCGAAGTGTTCGGATTTGGATTCCCCATCCCCACCCTTCTTCCTGCCCACCCCACCCCCCACACAACACTTAACTCTCATTCTTTGGCTGTGTCATTCTCCTGAACAGAACACGGTCTAGAAAAGACTGCTTTATCTATGGGACACTCTCAAGACTTTTAATGGGAGACTTCTGAGTATGTCAAGAGTATCTAACCATTTCTCTGATGTTGGACTTGTACGTTTCCACTTGGCACTTTTATTGTGCTGTAATCAATAGTTTCGCTTCTGTTACTTTCCTTTTTCTTTACCATGAATTTTCAGAAGCTGGGTACTTTTGTCAAATGGTTTTGATATTTTTTTGACTTCTGATACATTCTGTTTTCCAAAAGAGTTGAACCTGTTTCTATTGTCACTATAAAACTAACAACTTTTCTAAAATTTTAGTATTAGCTATAAAAGTTTTTCTACTAATAAAATTTAGATTTAACGTATATGTAATTTTGAACTATTTGGCTAAGACAAATTCTTACTGAGCTTAAATCATTATTGTACACTTCACATTTAAAGTATTCACTGATAATTTATTTTTAGGGTTGTCTCAGAGAACTGGACTACAGGTAAGCTCATACCAAATAACATCATCAATAGGTTTGAATTTTACTGTTATTTTCTTGCTATTTCCTAAAGTACTTTCAGTTGCTTTGGGCTTACCTACATTAAATAGTATCAAGATAAATATTTCTTAGGTGAATAATAGGAGAGTAGTGGGGCTACTCTATGTTATTTAGTGTTGGTATTTTTATTTATAAATTACTAGTAGTAGTAGGTGTTTTTATGGTGGTGGTATGAAGATTAAATGAAAAATTCATTCATCACAGCACCCCAGCCTCCAGAAATTCTGATTCATTTTGTTTACCCTCAACTTTGGTATTTTTGAAGCAGCTGGAGTTGAGAACCACTAGTGTAACATTGTTATAGGTCGGCTATCTGGAAGTTCTTAGCTTCCTGTAATTTTGACATTTTACCTGCCTCATCTGTGTTGTTCTTTCTTTGCTGTTTTTTCAACACTTCCCCTTTAGTTATTTGACCCTTCTCTTTGGAGAAGTTGGCAGATAAAGCTGATTTTGTGATTTACTTTACGGAAAGATGTAGGGGAAATAGGTAGAGAAAGAGTTTGAGTATAAGGTAATGCTTCCACCCTCTGCCTCATGCCCTGTTTGTTCTACTCATTTTGTTCCTTGCATCTTTATTTTTTTTAATTGAAGTATCCCTTACATCTTAATGTCAGAAACACTGTTTTTCCCCCCTGTGGAAAGGCTTCCTAGAGTTAAGGAAAGGGAGTGAGTTTTGTTGCCAGGAAAACCTGGGTTCATTCTCAGCTCTATTATTTACTGACATCTTGATTGGTCCTTTATCCACAAAGTTGGGGCAGATAACACCTTCCTTACTTTCTTCCTTGTGATGCTTAAAGATGATACAAGTTTTTTAAAAAGTTGCTGGCTCTTGGTAACATCTTGGATATTACCAAGATGATGCTGACAAATGGTATCGTGGATTTAAAAGTTAGGAATTTAACAGAAATTTAGTTTATTGTTTTTTAAGAATTTATTTTTCAAGCTTAAATTACTGAAAATTTGGAGACTGTAAAAAGAGAATTATCCACAATGCTACTACTGTCATTGTTAAGATTGTTGAATCATGATTTGGGGAAAAACCAGGAGAATCTCATAGGCCAAGTGATGCTACTACTATCATTGTTAAGATTGTTGAATCATGATTTGGGGAAAAACCAGGAGAATCTCATAGGCTAAGTGATGGGTGATGGCTAGAGAAGCCGAACATTATTTTAAGAACCATAAATATAATAATGGAAAAAGTGGTATACCAAGAGGAGATGGTACAAGATACAGCGGACTTGATCATGAAAGGCTTCCTAAAGGAAGTGATTTTTTTTAAGCTGAATTTTAAAATAGTGAGTTCATTGTAGAAAGAAAAAAACTGTTTCATAGTCAAAGATGGAAAAAATACAAACTTTAAAAACCATCAAGATAGACTTCTGGCCAAGATGGAGGTGTAGGTAGATGTACTGTGCCTCCTAGCACAACCAAAATAAGGACAACAAAAATTTAGAAACAAAAAAACACCATAACTGACAGAAAATTGAACTGTCTGGAAGTCTGACAACTAAGAAGTTAAAATAGACACATTCATCTGGATAGGTAGGAGGGGCGGAGTCCAGCAGCTGAGCAGAGAAGGGTCACAGCAAAAAAAAAAAAAAAAAAAGGCAGTGGCTTGCTGTCCCCCGGTGTGCAAGGCAGCAGCTGACGACCCCCAGGTGTTCAGGTGGCGGCTAGCAGACCCAGTTAGGCGCGCAAGGCAGTTGGCTGACCCAGCAGTCCCACATTCTCCGCCAGATAAACCAGGCAAAACTGGGGAGCGAGACGGACCATGCAACCCACGGCCCCAGTATGGGGAAATAAAGCCTAAAAACACCGATTAAAAACACCTGTGGGGGTTGAGGCAGTGGGAGAGACTCACAGTCTCACAGGAGAGTTTGTTGGAGAGACCCACAGGGTCCTAGAATGCACATAAGCCCACCCACATGGGAATCAACACTAGAAGGGCCCAATTTTGCTTGTGGGACGCAGCGGAAGGGACTGAAATCTGAGAGAGCAGAGCAAGCGCCATTGTTCCCTCTCTGAGGGCCCCCACAAACAGCATCACAACAGCGACTGGGTTGACCACCCTGGTGAACACCTAAGGCTCCACCCCTCACCATGTAACAGGCTCGACAAACCAAAAAAAAAAGGCCCAAATGGAAGAACGGATGAAAGCCCCAGAGCAAATACTTCTAAGTGATGAAGTGATAGCCAGCCTATCAGATGAACAGTTCAAAGCACTGGTGATCAGGATGCTCACAGAGTTGGTTGATTTTGGTCACAAATTAGATGAAAAAATGAAGGCTACAATAAGTGAAATGAATGAAAATGCACAGGGAACCAACAGTGATGGGAGGAAAACCGGGACTCAAATCAATGGAGTGGGCCAGAAGGAAGAAAGAAACAACCAAACAGAAAAGAATGAAGAAACAAGAATTCAAAAAAATGAGGAGAGGCCTAGGAACCTCCAGGACATCTTTAAACGTTCCAACATCCGAATTATAGGGGTACCAGAAGGGGAAGAGGAAGAGCAACAAGTGGGAAAGTTATTTGAACAAATAATAAAGGAGAACTTCCCCAATCTGGCCAAGGAAATAGACTTCCAGGAAGTCCAGGAAGCTCAGAGAGTCCCAAAGAAGGTGGACCCAAGGAGGAACACACTAAGGCACATCATAATTACATTAGCCAAGATTAAAATGAAGGAGAGAATTCTAGAAGCAGCAAGAGATAAGGGCACAGTCACCTACAAAGGAATTCCCATCAGACTGTCAGCTGCTTTCTGAAAAGAGACCTTCCAGGCAAGAAGGGGCTGGAAAGAAGTATTCCAAGTCATGAAAGGCAAGGACCTACATCCAAGATTGCTCTATCCAGCAAAGCTGTCATTTAGAATGGAAGGGCAGGTAAAGTGCTTCTCAGATAAGGTCAAGTTAAAGGAGTTCATCATCACCAAGCCCTTATTATATGAAATGTTAAAGGAACTTGTCTAAGAAAAAGAAGATAAGAAACATGTATAGGAAAATGACAGCAAACTCACAATTATTAACAACCACACCTAAAACCAAAAAAACAAAAACAAAGTAAACACTAGAACAGGAACAGAACCACAGAAATGGAGATCACATGGAGGGTTATCAACAGGGGAGTGGGAGGAGGAAAGGGGTGGTAAAGGTACAGAGAATAAGTAGCATAGATGGTAGGTAGAAAATAGACAGGGGGAGGGCAAGAATAGTGGGAAATATAGAGACTAAACTTATGACACATGGACATAAACTAAAGAGGGGAATGTGGGTGGGAGGGGGTGTGCAGGGTGGAGGGGAATGATGGGAGAGAAATGGGACAACTGTAATAGCATAATCAATAAAATATTTTTTTTTAAAAAGAAACTAAAATGACCAAAAGGATTAGGGAGACTTCCCCCCCACAGATTTCAATGTATGTTCCCATTTCTACTAAAATAGATCAATGAACCCTAGATAGAGAAAATTATGTTGACATTTTCTGTCAGGACTGACATCATCTTAGCTTCTCAGTGCCTCAGTTTCCTCATCTTAAAGTAGGGCTAATAAAAATAGCTGCCTCATGGACAGTTTTTCATATTATTCAAGAAAGTATAAAGCACTTGGTGTAGTGCCTAGATTGTAATAAGTTTTCAATAAATATTTGCTTCTGCCAAAAATAAAGGCTGGCATTACAGTGGGGACAGCAGATTTATGAAATCGTTTTTCCAAGTAGCATAATCACTTTGAAAATATATTGCTATATATGTTTACTTTTAATAAACTAATCATCTTTTTAAAATATTTTGTTCATTTATTTTTAGAGAGGGAGGGAGGGAGAAAGGGAGAGAAAAATAGATGTGCAAGAGAAACATCAGTCGACTGCCTCTCACTCGCAGCCCCAGCAGGGGTCGTAGCACAAAAGCCAGGCGAGTGCCCTGACCAGGAATTGAGTTGGTGACCCCTCAGTTTGCAGGATGACGCCCAGCCCACTGAGCCATAGCAGTCAGGGTAGCTGATCACTTTGCAATCTCAACAGATACACAAAAGTGGAAAATAAGTAAAAAACTTAGAAAAACAAGCACCTTCTAGGTATATATATAGACTTACGGTTGTGGTTATATTCAAATGTACAGTAATAGACAGACTACATTTTAGTCATCTTCCTAAAGTGAGACTCCAGAGAAGATCAAGAACATGATACTTGGCAAAATGTCCTTGCCTATCTCATTCACAGTGCATGTGTGGAGATCACAAGTGCACTTCAGATTTGTGTGTTTAGATACGAGTTTACTAATACGAACTGTCTGCTTTTGGTAATTTATATGAGAAATGTATTGAGGGCATTGGAGATAACGTTATGCCCTGCTTATGATAACTAGCTTTTTACTGGATTATTTATCGTTGCATTATGTTAGCTATTTTGCTTCTTAATAGATCATTTCACACCATAATATTGCTGCTGCCTAAGGGGGGAAAATGATTCTTCAGCAGTCCTAATGACCTCAAAGGGAAATTTGATTCTTAAGATAGGATTTTGACTTGCTTGGTGGTTATAAGAAATTTTCTCTGTGATACTGAGGTTACTTTTTTTCCTTATACAATCATAGATATTGAATGCAAACTTGTTTTTCACTTTCTGTATATTAGGTTTTTTCCAGAAATTACTTCTCTGGCATCTATTACCTTTAGCCTTAATTGTGTATATCTTCAGCAGTTTATTTTGATAATTTAAGGAAAGGAGGGTTTTTTTAAAAACAAGCAGCTATAATTCATGTTGCCTGGTAAAGTGGTTTTGATAACAGTATTTTTTATATTCTTGTATCTTAAAATTGAAATAACCTAATGTGTGTGTGTGTGTGTGTGTGTGTGTGTGTGTGTGTTTTGAGGACTGTCAGTGCCAGGTCACAGGTGGTATCGGGCAGGTGGGCAGGACTGATTGAGAGGGGCTGACCCAGATGGCCACGGCAGCACACAGGCTTGAGAAGACAGTTTGGTGCATGGGTGAACACTGTCTTTTGGCCACAGGGGCAGCATCATAGTCAGAATCTAGATTGTTGGCCCAAGGCAGAGGATTCAAGTAAGATAAAGAACAGGAGTTGAAACTTAAATGCCCATGGAAGTTGGCATATAATGTGAGTGAGTAACGCAGGCCAGGTAGCAACGGTGGCGTGTTGGAGAGCCCCTGCTCCTCTTACATTCAGCCATTCGTTGCTGTGTGGGGATATAGACCTAGATGTTTAGGTAAAATCCTGTATTTAAATATTGGTAAGTAATTCTTGTCCTAATAAGTTGCAGGCCAAATTTGTCTGACAGGTTACCGGTTGTGACTACTGTCTTTAACAGAGGCTCTTTTCAGTTATTTAATAATCATGATGACCTAAAATTGATAATTATTATTATGATGATGATGATGATGACCAGTAAATTCTGATTTGTTTTTTAAAGCCAGCTTGTGTTTTTTTTTAAATTTCTTTTATTCAGTATTTTTTTCAAACTTATTGAGGTCTTTTAAAAGTACAGAAAAATTAAAGAATAATAAAATGATAACTCACATACCCACTATACATTCAAATGTTAACATTTTGCCGCATTTTCTGGCTGATTGATTTACTTAACCATTTGAAAATGGGCTTCAAACATCATGCTACTTTACTGATACATACTTGAGATTGCACGTTCTAAAAATAAAATGTTCCTTAATCACAGAGTCATCTTATAATTTGGTATGTAATTCTGTGTGTGTATACGCACGGCTTATGTTATATGTGTTCTGGAAAGGCACTAGGGGTGTGTTCAGGAGATGCTCGTGAATTTAAAAACAAAATACATCCTCCTCTGTCTTTTGTTGATTATTTGCTACAACGAAGTGAAGGCTACACTGGATCTGGTAAGAGCAGATTATGATCTTTATTGCCACAATCCCTGGACATCATCCATCCAAGTTCCTTCTAAAATGAATTTACTTTTACAACAAAGCTCACAGAGATAAGGAGACTATACTGGCAGAGTTGGGACTCTCCTAAAATTGCTAGCCTTAAGCTGCAAGTAATGTCTTTACTAGGTTGGGGGAACAGATGCTAATGGGAGTAATACCTTCTACTTCCAATTTGGATCTCCAGGTAAATGACAGAATATGTACCTAGGCAAAAACCCCAGGGAGATGTGAAGCTTTACTATAGAATTTTAGTAGAGGTCTACATATTTGGTCATTTGTTAATTATGCACCCATGACCCATTTTTATACTACAGTGAAAACTGAAAAGTCTAATGCTTGAATAGTCTAACCTTACAATTTTCAGAATTCTAATGGAATGTCTCTGTTTAGCAAGTTTTTGCGTATGAATGTCAATAACGCTATTCTATTTTGCCTGTCTGCTCTCTAAATAAGGAATACAGAATGCAAAGATGTGTTTTGTATCATTGTACTAATAAGTAAGAGTTTAGTATTGGGATTTACCATGTTTAACCCTAGAGCTGTTATGAAAGATGACTCCATTTAGTTATGCTTTATGCTCTTCTGTGGATGATTTCCAATATTATGGTTGCCTTCCTTTTCACTATTGTTTTAAAATGTTATTTTCCTCTATTATGGATTTTTTCCCCCTTAGGTGTATTGACTGATGTTTAATGAGAACAATTGTGACCAATTAGAATTTTCTGCAAGGAATGGAATTAGCTCATAGCTTATTGCTGAATGAAGAAGCATACAGTCAACTAGGTGAAGTTCAGAAGGCAGAGTTTATTTTTGATTGGTTGAGATATTTGGAGAAACTGTTGCTAGCGACCAGCAGGGTAGGTAAAATTACAAAAGTATTCTTGTTTGTTTGTTTGTTTTCTTTAAGTGCTAAATAATGTTTAATTCCTTTGGTTTGCCTTTCTAGTTCTGTCCAGAATAACCTAAATTAACTCTCAAAGCTAGACCTTTTTAAAGATTTTATAATGCAATATTATAAGAAGTTTATTCTGTTCAAAAAAGCAGGAAAAAGTAGTCAATATTTTTATATTACTCAAAAATATAACTACAAATTACATTGTAATAGATTTTATTTTCATTATGTTCTGCACCTTATGTATCTCCATATGCATGATGCCCAGCAATATAGTGGTAAATAATGTCGTAGGAGTTTCACCTCAAAGAAAGGTGTGGACTCTAAATTTAATGGGACAGTCCTTGAGTAAACATATTCCCTTTTAAATGCTTAAGAAATGGGTGGGAAAAAAACTAAAACATCACTTATACCCTTCATCTACATTCAGCAGTTAATATCTTGCCATATTTGATTCACCTGTTGATTTACTGTGCCATGTGCAGTGGTACCTCTAAATACTTTTGCATGCATTTAAAAATAAGAATATTCTCCTACAAAATAACAATACCATTTGTAATGCAAAAGTGGTGCAAAGCAATACTTATAGAGGTGTTTATAATTTAACAAAAGACAAAAATCCATACATTAAGTTAATAGATACTTCACTATGGAAGTTTAAGTCTTGGTGAGCACCTACTAAATACCATTACCATTGTAATGATATTCTGTATTTCTTTTTCAGAGAGCAGACAAGTAAAATGGAGTAACATTGGCATTTATATGCATAAGCTTGCAAAGAATGCACTGAACTTAGAACAAGATCTGAGTAAACAAATAACTATAGCAAGGTCAGCTCTGGTGATAGGTTATAGGTTGCTGCTTATTATACAGATATATATGGGGTGGATACTTAATAACTAAGAAGCTCTTGTTGAAATACAGATTTGGTCTACCTTGCAAACATAAGAAAAAAGATACAGAAAAACAGAACCCTTGTCTCTGTTCACAGGGTCTCCAGTAAATTGTGGTCCAGAATTTGGTTTATGGAGATAGCAGCAGGGCAACAAACTACCGTTAGTGTGGCGTCCTGACCATGCCACCAATTTATTTATAATTTTTAATCAAAATAATTTTATACTTTCCTAGAGCCTTTTAGTTCTTAAGAATATGAAAAAAGGTGAGTATCACATGTAATTAGGTTGACTGTGAATTGTCTTTTTGTTACCTTCCTTTCTAGAATGATGTAAAGGAGAAACAGAAGACTCTTGTTGAACAACTCCTGTCTTTGCTGAACAGCTCCCCAGGGCCTCCTACCCGCAAACTCCTTGCTAAGAATCTAGGCATTCTTTATAGTATTGGAGACACATTCTCTGTCTATGAGACAATCGATAAATGTAATGATCTTATCCGTAGCAAAGATGATTCTCCAAGTTACCTTCCTACTAAGCTGTAAGTTAAATACTAAAACCAAACATAAAACAAAGTAATGCTTCCTTGTGGTATCATTTTTATAAACTGAATACAAATTGTTTTACTCAGTTTTAAATCTGACAGTTAAAAAAAATCTAACGTTCCTATTGCCTGAGAAAGAGTTCTTTTAAAATATTTATTAAATATTTTAGACATCTTTGAAATCTAGATTTAGAAATGAAATTTTCTAAAATGTTCACTAAAATTTTAGCAGTTGAGTGTTTAAGAAAAAGATATTTTTAAATTCTTCACATTTTTTATCTTCTTTTATTATTTATTAGTTTTTAGTAGTGAAAGTTAATAGTAAATGTCATAGAAAAATACTCTTCTAAGATCCTAAAAAGAACAGCTTAGTTTCTTTCTGCGTAGGATTCAGTTCACTTTATCACCTGTGTTTTTTAGGGAAGTTGATTAGCCATGTATAATTCCACAATAGTAATTTCCTAGAAGTTTTTGTTGATTTAATTTTTATAACAATGTATTTTCTGATAATGTTAAATTTTTCTGACAATGTTAAATGTTATAACAATGTATTTTTGGATAAAATTTTCAGATTTGAGAACATTATTTCTTGTATTTCTTGTATTTCCTTTACCTTTAGGGAAATCTCTAATTATCTAATATGTAAAAATTTGAGGGAATGGAATCCTTGCCCTGAGATTTAGATTAATTGAAGATACATCTTTTTTAAATTGTTGTTATTGAAAGTATAATTATTTGATACTCACCTGGTGTTATGCCTTATAATTTAACAATGGACTAGATTCCAGGAAATTTTATCCTTTAAAAGTAAAACTGAATAGTCCCCCATACATTCTAAGGGGTTTTTTGTTGTTGTTCTGTTATTTTAATTCATGACTAATTTCTAATTTAAATGTTGTTTCAGTGCTGCTGTGGTATGTTTGGGTTCCTTATACAAGAAGTTGGGCAGAATACTGGGTAACACCTTTACTGATACAGTGGGGAATATTCTTAAAGCTATGAAGAGCGCAGAGGTAAGTAACCACAAGTTTGACCAAAAAATAAAAAGATAGTATTCCATAGGTTTTACGGTTTCTTGAGCCAATAAAAGAACTTTACGTACGACAAGCATATATAAGTATGTATAGAAATATATCCATAAGTGAAATATTTCTAGGTGATATATATGCACTTTGTGTATTGCTTTATTAGAAAAGCAGTAATGCAGTAATAAAATTTCATATATTCAGACGAATCCAAATGGGTATATAAGGTATTTCTTCGGTAGACCCGTCTCTGTTCCCTCTGCTCCTGTTACTTTTCCATCTGGTACTACTTGTGCCAGAGCAAGTGCTTGTCATTAGGGACCCGGATATATAGTTGGTGATTACTGTATACCTCACTAGCAGTTTATCATTATCAGGAGGGGGTAAGGAATATAATCAGGGTGGGAAGTGCATGGAGGGTATGAGTACGACCCGGGTCTGCGTGGCCTTTTAATTACCAGGGAGCATGTACTCTCAGTCTTAGTCCCGTTGACTTGTTGGCATTGTTTACCACTGTGGGCCAGCCTTTGTTCAGTAGCTGTCTCTTCATTTGATTTCCACAGCACCGTAATCTCTTGCCAGCTATAGTTTTGCCAAACACTCTAAATTGAAAGCATTTGTATGTTTATGTACTAAAATTAAAAATAATTTTTTATTGTGGTGACATTGGTTAATCGGATCATATAGGTTTCAAGTGTACATTTCTCTGATACAAGACTTGTGATTGTGCTGTGCGCCCACCACCCGAAGCCCAACCATCTTCTGTCACCGTGAATTAGGCCCCCCTCCCTCCTCCACCCTCTTCCCTCTGGTTACTGCCGCATTGCTGTCTGTGTCCATGAGGTTCACTTTTATATCCCACATATGAGTGAAATCATATGGTTCTTTGCTATTTCTGACTGATTTATTTCACTTAGAATTATATTCTTAAGGTCCATCCATGCCGCAAATGGCAGTATTTCATCTTTTCTTATGGCTGAGTATTCCATTGTATATGTTTACCATATGTTCTTTATTCAGTCCTCTATCAAAGGACACTTTGTCTCCGTGTGTTGGCCACCGTGAATAATGCTGCAGTGAACATATGGGTGCATATGTCTTAGCAAATGCATGTTTTTGAGTTTTTCAAATAGATACCCATGAGAGAGATTCCTGGGTCATATGGTAACTCTGTTTAATTTTTTTAGCAACTGCCAGACTGTTTTTTATAGTGGCTGTACCAGTCTGCATTCCCACCAGCAGTGAATGAGGGTTCCCTTTTCTTCACAGCCTCTCCAACGCTTGTTATTACTTGTGTTGTTGGTAATATATCAAACATTTTAAATCTCTGATTCTTAATATTCAAGGATACCTTAGCGCCTTTAACTATAAAACATTACTCTAGTTCCTTTAGTTACCTTACTTAGAAAAACAGCCTAGAACAGCAGTCCCCAGCCTTTTTGGCAGCAGGGACTGGAAGACTGGGCACAGGGTGGGGGGTGACCCTGTGCCAGGAGGTGAAACTCAAGTGAGCTTTGCTCACTGCCTGGTTCCTGTCAGACCGGGACTGGTCCATGGCCTAGGGGTTGGGGACCCCTGATCTAGAGAATAGCTCTGAAATAATTTATAAAAATGCTGGCTAATTACACATACACTTTTTTAATGTACCAAGATAAAACATGGGAAGATTAAAATGTAAAATATGTTAAATTTCAAGTAGCTGATTTAAGACCTTCAAGGAGAAGGGACAGCCATAATGTACGACTGGTGAGAGAATCTGCCCTGCAAATCACTGCATAGCAGTAGTTCCCTGAAGGATTGAAGATGGTGATTCAGAAGGGATTGTTAACATCCATAAACATGGTTTTATTTAAGAGGAGATATCTCCAACAACTTTATTTACTGAAGTATGGCCACTCTTTACACTTTTTAGGCCCTGTGGTTAACAGACTCTGTAGGTCTTAGAAATGTTAACTTACTGAAAAGTATATTATTGCTTCACTGTTTCTTAGCTTTATGATTTAGTTGATCATGTAGCATATTTCAGAGATATCAAAAGGGATTCCCACCTTTGATACATACCCACCAGTGATAGACAGCGTTTGAAATTGAGATAAAAGAAAGTTCAGAAGTTTCCCTTTAGGACCCATTTTGTTATGTCCGCCTGTAATTAGTCACTATCGTGCTCCTTTGAACAAAGATAAATTAGTAACATTACTATGAATATGATACTTAATGTTGACTTTTGTCTTCCTCCAACTTTACTTATTTTCAGTGGCCTTGACTTCCTGGGATGTTGAAATCATTTGGGGCATTTAGTAAAACATTAATAATCCAAGCAGATGCTACTTCTTTAGTATTTATTATGTGGCAGGCTCTGGGGTGACAGTCTTCCCCACAGGGGCCTCTTTACTTCTCACATTGGCTCTATGCCGTTCATCCTAACCTCATTTTCTAAGTAAAGAAATAAGTAAGAACATCTTGAAGTCACAGATGTGAGGGTCAGAGGCAAGACTAAAGCCAGGTCTTTTTAAATCTAAAGCCCAAACTTTTAACCTCTGAGTTTAACTACTTGGACCAATAAGTGATAAAACATCTACTGCATTTCAGGCTCTATGCTAGGCATTTTACTTGTAGTAACTCTTTTGACACTCAAAACAAGCAGAGAGGTAGGTACTATTACCTTCATTTAATGGATAAAGAAGTAGATTTGTTCAAGGTCATATAGTTAATAGGTGTCAGACTCTGCATTCTTACCACATTACCTCATTTTTAACAACTAAGTGTATTGGCTATTTAACAACACACAAGCTTTGTGCTAGACACTTTTCCATGTAATTTTATTTAATCTTCACATCAACACTATGAAATTTGTATTGTGTTGAAATGTAATATATACGTTAACAGTTTTCAGATAGTAAATACTTTATAAGATAGCAACTATCAATGTTTCTTGATGTCAGAATAGGTTTGTGAGTAGGCACAAAAATCTTGAGTATTTCTCTCATTTATGAGATAAATTTCAATGTGTAATGCTGTTCTTCACAGTACTTTATTTTCCTATTTACATTTTTTCTTTTCTCTTTGGTAGTCTCAAGGTCGCTATGAGATTATGCTGAGCCTGCAAAATATATTGAAAGGACTTGGCGCTGCTGCTGCACCTTGCCACAGGGATGTTTACAAAGCTGCTAGATCCTGCTTGACAGACAGGTCCATGGCTGTTCGTTGTGCTGCTGCAAAGGTGAAATGGTCTAATAAGCACAATTTCTAAAAATTTCTATAAAGAAAATTAAATCAGTTTATTCCTGTGAAAACACTAGTAACATCCCCACCTTCCTAGGCTGCAACGTTTGGTAATCAGCTCTCACTTTCACATGAGGAAATTGAGACCCATGGAGTTACATGAATTTCGCAAGGTTATCAAGTAGTTAGCAGCACATTATTGAGGGTAGTGAATTCAAATGATCAGACTCGGTATTCCTTCTATTAAGTTTCCTCTGTAGAATTCTGTTAGTTACAATTTGTATGTAAGGTTTATGGTGTTTGAAAGTGATTTATTTTTGTTTCTGTTGTGCCTTATTAACATAGTTGCTTAGAGAGTATAATAAAGTTGTGTTGAAATTATTCTCACAATTGCTTATAGCTTTCAGTCTGTTTCTAAAGACATTTTTTACAGCCTCCTCCTCTCACACTATGTGGACACAAGCTCTTAGGACTTTGGATAAGTATTCGTTTGTTATCACTGTAATCATCATTTAGAAACTTTGGATTTGTGTATTATTTTTGTTAGATCTTGATAGTTTCTACAACATACATAGATCTGAACCTGACATTTATGTTTTGTTTTTCATAAATTTGTTTTTCCACTTGACCAGTGTCTCCTTGAACTTCAGAGTGAGGCCAGCTTCATGTGGAGTACAGACCTGGACAGTATGGCCACACTGTGTTTTAAGTCCTTTGAAGGTTCCAATTATGATGTGCGGATTTCAGTTTCAAAGCTACTAGGGACAGTGTTGGCTAACGCTATAATTTGTAAACATCCAGGAAAAGGTAAATTCGTTTAATTATTTTCAGAATGTCTTTATTTTCTTTACAGTTGATTTAAACAAACACATATAGCATTACTGCTACCCATTTAATTACTTTTTAAAAGAGGCAAACTATTTCATAAATTAATTTGAGCCTGTAACATTGCTCTAGGTCCTAGATTTCATTTTAAACAATAAAGTAAAAATTTTAGGAAAAAAAGAACTCTTGAAGAAATGTACTTTATTCAGTCACTGTCTTCCTCTACATTATAGTCTTTTTTTCCTTTTTAAGTAAATTGTGAAGTGTTATCCAA
Source organism: Anoura caudifer (assembly GCA_004027475.1). Taxonomy (NCBI): domain Eukaryota; kingdom Metazoa; phylum Chordata; class Mammalia; order Chiroptera; family Phyllostomidae; genus Anoura; species Anoura caudifer. Next base: position 91,226 of record PVKU01006279.1, read on the forward strand.
CAGATGGATGATCCAAATCTTGAGAAATTTTTTAAAAATATAATGCATTTGATTATAGACAGAAAAAGAAAATGCCATTAGTAAGTTTATAAAAGGGAGTGATGATGTAAATAATTACAAATAATAGATATAAGAATTATCTGAGAACACTAACAGTCCTCTCATTCTTCAGTTGAGACCCACAAGCTTAAAATTTATAGTAAGAAATTTTTATTTTTATTGTGGTTCTCCTAATCTTATAATTCAATAATAATTTCTAATATGGTGGGGTGGAAGGTAAAGTGGAAAGGTAGATTGGGAAGATACATTCCCAATAAGAAAAAAAGAAAAAAGTCCTCAAATCAAAACAACAGATTGTTCAGGTCATTTAAGAGGTTTAGTCTTGAGCTACCTAATAATTTGAAATTAGAAGACATGTTTAATCAAGTTCTCTTAAAAAGGTAAAATGCACATTAGTATGTCATTAACACTAGCACACAGTTGCAATAAAGACAAAAATGTACAATTGCATAATAAATGTGAATGGTATTTAAATGTATATTCTCCTTTAGTTAGCACTAACCCTAACACCAGCAATTTTGTAATCAGACTAAGCAAAATGAAGAATCAGCTTCACCCACACTAAAAAACTTTGCCCGCCTCTTTTAGAAGTTCATCTGTAAGTTCTTGTGTTATAATTTTTGTACACATAAAAAGTGATCTAGATGTCTTTTTTTCAGTAGGGGACTAATAGCAACATAGCACTTAAGAATTTGGAAAACATTCAGTGGCTATTAGTACATTCATCCACAATGTGCAAAGATTACATAGTACAGAATTGAAATTATTTTCTTAGTAAAACTTACAAGCTTCAAATAGGTGATATATTATACCAATGTACTTAAAAAGCAGGGATTGAGTATGACATTCTCCTAGCATTGGGATAGCAAAGTTCCTAGAAATTTATATAATATTAATTACTTCTTGACCATGAACCTCAAGTAGGTCCTTGATGGTGACTGGCCAACATACTACTTTCCCTAATCCATTCACACTCCTACTTTCTAATTAACTGTAATTATACTTTCTTCTTTCCCTATCTTATTTTCTTTTGATGACTTATCTTTTATAGGCTCCCCTACTAAATTGATTCACCTTCTAGCATCTGTACACATCTACTTTTGACTTTCCCTCTGTTGCTCAAGATGAATTATGCAATCTTCTATTAAAGCCACACTTTAGACATGAAAATTACACCTAAAATATAGAACAACCATTGCTGAGAACTGTCAGGTATCTAGTGGAATAGAATTTTAACAACTACGAAGTTAAAGAAACCACACCCATCCTGACTGGTAGGATGGGCAGAGACACGGAACAGGCTGGTCCCATATCCACATGTGGTGGATAAAGATTTGGGAGGGATGTAATGAGAATGAGGAGTCCCAGCCCCACACCAGGCTCCCTAGCCCAGGGTCCCAGTGTCAGGAAGATAAATCCCCAGACTTTTGCCTGCAGAAACCAGCAGGTGTAGAGTTGGTGGAAGAAACTTCTGGAGTCCCAAGCAACTTCTCTTAACCCCCACACAGACTTACTCAGACTCACTCCCTCTGAGCTCTAGCACTGGAGTAGCAGCTTGAAAGGCACCAGTGCCCTATAGGGAGGAACTGAAGTGTCTGGCATCAAGGCAGGAGCTGGGGGACAGCTTTCTTTCAGAAGACTGGACAGAGGCCTTTGTCTCTTCTCTGAACTTTCCCCCCACAGAACCAGCTGTCAGGTGCCATATCTGAGACTCCATCAACCAGGCTAACACTGTTTGCCCTGCCCTGGAACCCCTATGAGGCTCTGCATCCCATTGAAGCTGTTAACAGAGGCTTTTTGACATTGAAAGGCTGATTTTGGCTCATGCTTCACAACTTCCTAAATCCTGTCAAATAAGTAACAGCTGGCCTCAGTGAGCCCCCAGCCTTTTGCTAAGTGGCCCCAGGCACAGCACTAGCAGAAACCAGCCTGGGTTCACAGCTTAGCTTCTCCTTGGAATCTCCGAGCTCAGCGCAAGTAACAGCCATTTCAGATTACTTTATAACTTGGTAGGGTGGTCCCGGGGAAAACACAGGTAGGGGCTGGCCTTGACCTGCACCTCCCTCCCCCGGAAAGTCCCAGGGCCTGCACACACAGTGGGCAGCTATAGACCACGTTGGAGCACCATCATTCTGCCTCCACGGAGCCGATCCTCCACAGAGGGTGGAGGTTAGTGGTCAGAGGTCACAGCCAGTTCTTGCAGCTGACTAGCCTGGGTAAATCCCACCCATTGATCAGCCAGCAGTAATCAAGGCTCAATTACAAGAGGAGGGTATACTCAGCCAACATGGAAGGCACACCTTGAACACCCAGCATGGATGATAGAAGAGGCAATGCCAGTGGACCTTACAGGACACCTCTACATTGGGCCACATTACCAAGCCAGGGACTCATAGCAGCTCTACCTAATACATAAATACAAACACAGGAAGGCTGCCAAAATGAGACAGAGAAACATGGCCCAAATGAAAAAATAGATAAAAACTCCAGAAAAAAAGCTAAACAAAATGGAGATAAGCAATCTATCAGATGCAGAGTTCAAAACTCTGGTTATAAAGGCACTCAAGGAACTTAGTGAGGACCTCAGAAACAAAGGATACACTAATTGAGATAAAGAACAACTTACAGGGAAACGAGTAAAGTGGATGAAGCCAAGAACCAAATCAGTGCTTTAGAACAAAAAACACCCAATCAGAACAACATGAAGAAAAAAAGAATCCAAAAATGTGAGGAAAGTGTAAGCAGCCTCTGGGACAACTTCAGGAGTCCAACATTCGCATCATAAGGGTACCAGCGAAAGAAGAGAAAGAACAAGAAATTGGAAATCTATTTGAAAAAAATAATGAAAGAAAAACTTCCATAATTTGGTGAAGGAAATAGACGTGCAAATCCAGGAAGCACAGAGAGTCCTAAACAAGATGGTTGCAAAGAGGCCCACTGTAAGACCCATCATAATTAAAATGCCAAAGGTTAAAGATAAAGACAGAATCTTAAAAGCAGCAAGAGAAAAGCAGTTAGTTGCCTACAAGGGAGTTCCCCTAAGACTTCTAGCTGATTTCTCAACAGAAACTTTGCAGGTCAAAAGGGATTGGCAAGAAATATTCAAAGTCATGAGAAACAGGGATATATATATATATATATATATATATGATTGATCTACCCAGCAAAGCTATCATTTAAAATTGAAGGGCAGATAAAGAACTTCCCAGACAAGAAAAAAACTAAAGGAATTCATTATCACTAAACCCATTATTATATGAAATGTTAAAGGGACTTAAGAAAAAGAAGATGATTAAAACTATGAATAATAAAATGGCAATAAATACATACCTATCAACAACTGAATCTAAAAAACAAACTAAGCAAACAAGAAAAACTGTTTTGATGGTTGTCAGTTGTTGGCGGGGAGGCTGTGGGGTAATGGGTGAGGGAGGTTGAGGGGATTATAGAAGTGCAAATAAGTAGTTGCAGAATAGCAGTGAGGATGTAAAGTACTGTATAGGAAATGGAGTAGCCAAAGAACTTATACACATGACCCATGGACATGAACAGTGGTGTAGGGATTGCCTGAGGGAGTGGTGGGTGCTGGGTGGAGGGGAGCAAAGGGGGAAAAATTGGGACTAGAATAGCAAAATCAATAAAATATTGTTAAAAAAAATAAAGAAAAGCATACTTTCAATTAGAGTTCATTCTTTCACATACTCAAGGACGTTAGGATGTCTCCCCTTCATCAACTTCTCCCTTTCTATTGGATTATTCTCTATAAAACTTGGGTTTTTTTTTTTTCGGGGGAGTTCGTTTTTCTTTGTCTGGATTATTTGTCATTTTATTTGTTTTATTTTTCAATTATTGTTTGCATTCAGTACTATTCTATATCAGTTTCAGGTGTACAGCATTGTGGTACTTTATTTTTTTAATATTTTATTTATTTTTAGAGAGAAGGAAGGGAGGGAATAAAAGGAGAGAAACATCCATCTGCTGCCTCTTGTACACACCCCAACTGACCTAACTTGCAGCCCAAGCATGTCATGTGCCTTGACCAGGAATCAAACCCATGACTCCTCACTTTGCAAGACGGCACCCAACCAACTGAGCCACACCAGTTGGGGCCAATGATGTACTTGACCAAAAGTGGTACCTCCTAATATTTCAAGTACTCACCTGGTGCTGTATGTAGTTATTACAACCTTGCTGACTATATTCCCTCAGGAGAGCTGACACTTTGTCTTTCATTCCTCTCCTGCCATATTTTCTAAATCCAGTTAAACTAGGGTTTTTCCCCGATCCACCAAAATTATTTTTGTGAAGGTCACCAGTGACCTCCACATCCATTTATTCACTTAATTTGTAATTTATTGAGTGTTTATCCTGGGGCAGGATCTGTTCCAAGCATGTGGGATATGTTACTGAAGAAAACGCATAAAAGCCCCTGCCGTTTGTAATTTATGTTCTAATATTTAGCCCTGCTAAAGCCAGCAGGTAGCTCTCTGTTGTCTTACTTGACCTGTCAGCAGCATTTAACTCAGTTGATCCTTCTTGTTCTTTTCTCACTTGCCTTTGAGGACCTTATTGTCCTTTAAAAATCCCTAGGTTTCCCTTCCTCCTCTCTAGATATTTCTTTTCAGTCTTCTTCATGGTTCTTTGTCTTCTCATAGAAGAAGCCCATTGCCTATACTTCATCTTCTGCCCTTGACTTATGCTCACTTTCTTGGTGATCTTATCCAATCTCATTGCTTAAATACTGTCTACGTATCATCAGCATCAGGGATTCTTAGATTTATATCTTTGGCCCAGACTTCTCTTCTGGACGCCACACTCATGTCCAGCTGCCCATTTGGCATCTCTATTTGGATATCTATTTGGTGTTTCAGATTAACTCTTCCTAAAGTGAGTGCTTGGCTTCCCTCCCCCACATATACTCACCTGCTTTACTTGCAGTCTTGCTAACCTAAGTTGATGACAACTGCTCTTCTAGGTGTTCAAACCAAAATTTGTAAAGTCACCCTTTTGTCTCTCACATTCAGTAGCTATTCTATTTGACAGTTTTAAAACATAGCTAGAATCGGGAGAAGTGGCATATTATGGGGTTGAAGCAAGGAAATTCTGAAAATGAGCCTGGAACATCTTATGCCAAAAAATACGGTGCTTCCCCTGGCCTGCTTTCTAAAAGAGACTCTTCCACTGGTTAAGTTAGTAATGACAGAAAATGGGTAACTTATTAAATAAAAAGGAATCGTATTTTCATAGGTTACTGAAAATAAGTAAGTAAAGGAGAAGGGAAAGCCTTTTTTTTTTTTTTTTAACTGGAATTTAATACAGGAGGTGATTTTAAGGTAATGACATTTTTGGAATTAGGAATTCTCAGTGCATTCTTGGGTGAAAGTTATCAAAGTTTCTAGGATATTTATGCCATCTTAAAGTATCACCACACATGTTACTTAGTAATTACAAAGGGAAAAATATTTGACAATGGACAAACCTGGCTTTTGATTTTATGCATCGAGAAGGCTTACAGCATTGCTTATGTAGTTATCTCACCAAAAATTCAGAGAAGTACTACACAAACAAATTGAGGACCCTTCTGTGAAACAGCTAGTCATATATACATTCTTCAAAAATAAGAAAGCAATAAGGAAAATGTGAGTCTAGGTAAAGGGGATATAAGATTTTACAATTCTTGCAGCTTTTTTGTAATTTCGAAGTTTCTTCTAATAAAAATAATACATATGAACACATATCACATTCTGCTGTACCACAGCCACCTTGACCTAAGCCACCATCACTTCTTGCTTGAATTACTAAATTGCTCCTAATGGATTTTCCTACTACTACCTTTGCCCCCCTCTACAATCTTTTCTTAGCGCAGACACCAGTGACCCTTTATATAACTTCTCTGCTCAAGGTCCTCCACTGGCACCTTACTTCACTCACATCCATGTAAGGACCTACAGGGTCTTTTTTCGTTTACTCCCTTCCCATCCTTATGCCCTGGCCTGTCTCCTGCTATACCCCTCCATGGCTCTGTCCACATGCCTCTGCTTGGACTCACTAGGCATATTCCTCAAGGCTTTTTTGCCTGAGCTATTTCCTCTGCCTAGAATACCTTTTCTCCAGATATCTGCATGCCTAATTCCCTCACTTGGCATGGAATTGTGTTCAGATATCACCCTTTCAATGAACCATACCCTGACTAACTTATTTAAAAACATAACTACACTTCCCGCACCCCTAGTATTTGTAACCTACTCTGTTTTTTGCGTAGCTTTCATTCACTGTCTGACATACTATGCCCTTAGTCTTGTGTCTTGTATTATGTTTGTTGTTGTCTCTCCTTAGAATTTGTAGATCCACAAGGGCATGGATTTTGTTTTACATTCACCAGTGTTTCACCAATGTTTTTCTCCCAAAGGCCAACATAGATTTTCTTTAGTTTCCTCTGGTTATCATCTCCTGAGGCTAAAGAGTAAATTTTTTTGTTCATACTTTTGAATAATGGAAGTTTATTTCTGTACTGTGTATGACTTGAATCAGTAATAAGGGTCCGTGCTCATAACCATCATTTTTCACATGAATGAAAGGGAGAAAATGGTTTCTTCTTCTTCTTTTTTTAAGGAGATACTATTTCCTAAATATTCACAGTGAGAAACTCAGCTATGTCAAACCGAAGACAGGCTAATGTCTTTATTATTGTAGACTGAGAGCTGACTGAGAAGTTTTAGTAATATTTGGCTTTGATTTCTTCAGAGACTAGGGATATAACAAATGTTGCACTTGCAGTTGAAGGTTTTAAAAGTAAGACACAGTTGTTACTTTATATATAAATTTTATTAAAAATTGTAGAGCATTTAGAAAAATAAAATTATGATTTTGGCATTTTAATGATTTAAAAAGAATTTATAGACCATTGTGTTGCACTTTCATTCATGGAGAACTAGGCAAATTATTTATGTTTTCCCTTGTTTTAGAGTACTGTTATACTTGTAACTCCTTTGAGGAAAAGAGAGCAAATAGAGCATAATTTCAAAGTGATGTAGACTTTAATGTCACTGACATGACAGAGTCCATTTGATTTGATCTCTGAACCCTTGTGGGATTTGTGTTAACGTGTATAATGTCCTGTAAATTTTGCATTTTATTTGGCTTTTTAATTTATTCTTTCAGTTAATGTTCTGATCAAGATCACACATTAAAATTTAGTTTGCAAAATATGAACCACATGTTTTGCTCTGTTCTTTGTTATAGCAGCCTCACGTCAAAGCACCCGCAGAGCATCTCTGGAGGAAGTTCTTGAATTATTAGCAACAGGGTTTCTACGTGGGAGCTCAGGATTTCTTCGAGCCAGTGGCGATATGCTGAAAGGAACCAGTTCAGTCAGTAGGGATGTTCGAGTTGGAGTTACTCAGGTTAGAATCACAAATCAGTATCTAAATATATTTCTCACTGGCCTGTAGTGATAGTTTTAGGATCTGACTCCAGGCAGAACTGATACTATGTAAGGTCATCACTTACGCTCTTATTTACAAATAGGTATGGTGAGGTCAAACCACTTTTTAAAAACTAGATTACAAGTAAGAGAACCTTATTTAACATAAACAAAACCAGCTAGATAGACTATTATACACAATGCTTTCATTTCCTAATAATGGGATAATTTTGTTTATTTCCTTTGAAACATGAGTATTTTGTTTGTTTTTAGGTCTTGTGCTTTCATGGATCTTGTGGTTTAACGTTTTTCACTATGTTTGTGTGTACAGTTCAAGTTTAAACTATTAGGTACATATTATTCAGCGTAATTTCAACCCTAACTAAACATTACAGCATGCTATCTATTTAAGTGCTTAAATTCTTGGTCCCAACCAAAATTTTAAAAGCTAAATTCTGGGAAAAGTATCTTAGAATAAAACAAAACAAAGGTCTCTGTATTCTTTCCTTAAATTATCTTGTTTTCTAAATGCCATGATGATTCAGAGCAAACCTGTATTCTTTTTAAATTCATATATATCCTCATTGTTTTTTACTGTATGATACTAGATTTCATGAAAATGTAAGATATCCCAGTGTAATTAATTGTAAACTATCTGTTTAAAAAAAACAATTTTATAAGAAAACTACTATCTTTGTATCTCTGGAATAAAATAAATCATTAACTTTCTTGAAAGTAACAGCAGTGATTCATCACTATAAACTTAGAAGTTTCTAAAACTAACATCCCTTAGAGTTATGATGTTGGAACACAGTTAATTCCTTCAATGTGCTTATGTGTTTGATTTGGATTTTGTTGTTCAGAATGTGAAAGAACTTGAGTTCTTTGTTCAGAGAAGCCACAGACATATTTTATGTATTAGCTGACTATGCTGACTATTCTGAAACTTTTCAGTCTGATCAAAGTAAAACAGGCAACATGAATGAAGGACTACAAAGTTTGGTTTGGCTTAATAAACAAAAAAAATAGTACTGCATACACACACACACACACACACACCTCTAGTGACTATAAATGAGGAAAGATAAAAGAAATATTAATAAATCCTGCGTATTTTATGGAAGAGAAAATGTTAACATACAATTGAAATTATTTCGTTTTGAAGATAAAATTCCTTTCTTTTTTTAGGCTTATGTGGTATTTATTTCAACACTAGGAGGAGCATGGCTAGAGAAAAATTTTGCCACCTTTCTGTCTCACTCCCTGAGCCTTGTGTCACAGTCGCATCCTAAAGTCACCCAAGCTCAGAGTGATGCCGTCTGTAGTCGTCGTTGTGTTTCGTTTATCCTTCGAGCTACCATAGGAGGCCTTCTTGGAGAAAAGGCTCAAATTGCTGCTGCCAAGGATATTTGCCAGACTATCTGGAAGTTAAAGAAAGTAGTGGGTATGGATGTACTAAGGCTCTCTGTTTTAACATTGCTAAAGGAATTGTTCCTCAGGAAAAGCTAGACTGGTATATTACTATACTAGTACAAAAAATCACTTTAATAATAGACATCAGTTGTTTCAGGATAAAGTAGTCAATATACAGATGAGATGTAAGTTGAATTTGGTAATAACTATCATAATAACTATTGTATACAAATCTTAAAGGCCTAGTGATAATAGTTCATCAGAATTCATGATCTTCCTATAGAAGTTGCTGCATTGTTCTCCCTTTCAGTGTCACCTGCTAAAGGAGTAGTAAGGGGTTTATGGTTGGGATGCTTCAGTTGACTGGGTAAATTAGTTTTAATTCTTCATTGATGAATTAAAAGTCCCCTTTTTAGTATTTCATTTACTGCCATAAGGGTTTCATATAGATCAAGTGCAGGTATTAATCTTTGCTTTTATACTTTTCTGCTCCTAACACCCCCTATAATCTATTCTAACACAGCATTGTTGCATAGTTAATTCTTACACTTTTGTCAGATGCTGTGATGAGTGACGGTAATTTGGAAACCCGGCTTGGCTCCACAGATGTAGCAGCCAGCCAGCACATGCTGGTATGTGCTTTACAAGAACTTGGAAATCTCGTACACAGTCTCGGCACCACAGCTGCACCTTTGGTGCAGGATTCAAGTGCAGGTATCTGTTGTCATGACTCATCTGAATACCTTGTTTTTACCTTTCCTCTAGCATCTTTTTCCAAGGAAGGAAATCTTCCTATAGTTCATTTCTTAGAGATTCCATTACAGATTTATTAGAAATGTTTTATGAAATATATAATCAAGATTATTAAAAATATGTATATATTTGAGGGAAAGTTTGCTTTTGCTATTAAAGGTTCTCTGCATCTCTCCCACAACCCCATCCCTACTCCCCTTTCTGGGGATGGATAAGATAATGAGAAAATAGCCCTGGCCAGTGTGGCTCTGGTTCAGATCTCAGCTGGGGCATGTACAGAAGGTAGCTAATCCATGTTTCTATCTCACATTGATGTTCCTCTGTCTCTTTCTCTCTCCATTCCCCTCTTTCTAACATCAAAAATAAATGAAAATAATTTTTTAAAAAAGATCATGGAAAAATAGAGAGTAAATGTGAATTTATATCTCTCATCTGAGTGAAAACATTAGTTTCTATATGGCACAAATAATTTACTTCCTCAGAGTTCTTTGCAAGCAATCTCTCTTTTCTTTCTCTTTTTGAACATTATTTAATCACTGTGAGAGATAATTCACATTATACAAAGTTTACCCTTTTTAAAGTACACAATTCAGTGGTTCTGGTATGTTCAGAGTTATACAACTATCACCACTGTCTAATTCCAGAATGTTTTCATCATCCCAAGAAGTCCTACACCCATTAGCAGCCACTCCCCATTTCCCTTTCCCCCTGCCCCTGACGACCACTGATCTGCTTTCTGGCTCCATGGATTTGTCTGTTTGGATGTTATGTATTATTGGAATCAAACAATATGTGGTTTATTGCGACTGGCTTTTATTTAATCACTTCTAAAAATCATTTTTAATGGTTTGTCCTTTGCAATACATGTTTCCTGTGGCCTGAAGCTTTATATTATAGTTTGTTTGTAAGCTATTTATCCCAGGATACATATTATTTAAGCAGCAGTTGACATATGTCATGTTTTGGTGAAGGTGTATGTTGAATTATCACAAATGTGGACATGGTTTTTTTTTTTTTACCAGTAGTGGTACTCCACTGTCTTTGTAGTTGATTAGTAGTATATTTACAACCTAGCAAATCCTTGAGTTTAATATTTTGTTCTCATATAAGAACAATATGGTAGACAGGAAGAATACCGAACATATATAAATATGCCAGAAGGGTTTTTTTTTTTTTTTTTTTCCCTTAAAAAAGGAGGGTGGAGCATGGTGTAACATATCTTCTCAAGATACTTGTTACTGGTCATTTTTAATTGCTAGTATCACCAGTAATGATCTCAGGGTAAAGTGCACGGAACATTGGCTTATTTAGGAAATACAGGTAAATTATTGGCAAATTTAGGAAATTTGCTTTTGTGTATTGGTTTCATTTAAGCCAGTTTTCATGAGCTGTATTAGAAGAAATAATTCTTGGCTACAAAAAATTATTTATAATTATGTATCACCTTTCTATTCTGATTTAGCTTTTGCTAAAGATAATATATACTTTTTCATGTGACTACTTATTCCTTTGACTGTATAATTACTAAATAAGTTTTATCTGTGTGGCTAAGGCATCTTTTATTTTTTCTGTTCTTCCAGGTGTTCTTGACAGTGTCATTTCAGTTATTCTTCATCCTAGCATTTCTGTTCGACTAGCAGCAGCTTGGTGTTTACGCTGCATTGCTGTGGCATTACCTTCTTACCTAACACCCCTCTTAGACCGTTGCCTTGAAAAGCTAACTGTACTTAAGTCTTCAGCGGAAGCAGTGACTGGCTTTAGTTTTGCTGTGGCAGCTTTGTTGGGAGCAGTGAAACATTGTCCTTTAGGAATTCCTCATGGAAAGGGCAAGGTAATGATTTCATTCTCCACAGATACTAATGACATTTTAAGCTTTTCCTAAAACATCATAGTCTTCTTGTTGTATCACCCAGTCATAGCCATGCAGGACAAATTTCTTAGCAATCAGCTATACTAATTAAGTGTAAAATATTATCAATATAATTACTATGGAGAAAGGAAGGGTTGGTTAAATAATGTCTTATTTACACTTAAACAGGAGTGTTTCCCGTTGAAAGTATTTCCCCTTAGTAAAAGATGTGTTCCTGAAGGCTTTATTTTGCTATATATTTAGCTCTGCCATAAAGTACATTTCAAATCACATTGTAAAAGACAAATAGAGCTGCAACAAAAATCTTAAACTTCGTTTAATAATTTTGATATTATTTTGAAATTAAATATAATCAGATAAAGTAGATACTTAACGTTCTTAGGAAACAAGATTTTCCATATTAAAAAAAAAGAGCTACAACAGTAGAATCAAGAAAGTTAAGTAAAAGCCCATATGTTAAAATTGAATTGAAAATACTACTATGAACTTACAATTTCTTGTTTTTTTAAATACACTTATCTTCTCTGTCTAGTAAATACCTAAAAGCAGTGATAACCAAGTAGCAGGGACAACCCCTAGTACCCAGATCGTGGCTCTAAATACCTTTTCCAGCAAAGGAATCAGAACTTCATGGAGGAGTGGCTGGTTCCAGGTCTGGGGCAGGAAATGCACAGTATAAGCCTGGGATATCTGGTCATGCCAGAAAGCACAGAAGTAATCACCTTTACAGTGTGTTCATTATAAAAGAATACAAGAGGTGACTTAAGGGGTTTCCACTCACCAAAGATGGGATAATGTGTACATCAAAAACTAATGGCAAATGTTGATTGAAGCTCAAAATACATACACTCTCATGAGTTCATAATGATGCTAAAAAAGTCATCCTCAAATTGCATTGCTGACCAAAAATATGTTTTCTCAGTAAATATAGTGCTTTTGAAGGTAGTGCTTTCAACCGGATATGTGATATAGAGCCTAGTGAATAAATAACTCCATGTTGATGTGCAAAGGATTTTGAAGAGAACTAAAGAAAAAACTTTAATGAACTATAAAACACAAAATATATTTTCCTTTTTGATAGGTAGCTAGGGATTGCAATTTGTCAAGAGACTTGTTTCATAATGAAAACCCTCATAACCTGGGCCTCACACACGAAAGTATTTCTTTTAAAATAAATTACCACTATTCGTTGCTTTCTTGTTGTCATTCCTGTGTCTTTATTAATGTGTATTCTAGTATATCTTCCACAATTAACGCTTTGCAAAAGAACATAACCACTATTTCAAAAATTGTAAATGTACTTTGAGTATTGCCAACACCATTTCAATTAAGGTGATTGACAACTTTGGGAAGTGGTATGATTCATTTAACTTTATTACTTCAGTTATATTCTAAACCAACACATCACACCTTGCTAAGCAAAGAATTGCCATTGTATTTATTTAGTTAAATTTAATATCCTCGATGATACTAGTTCAGGCAGATAGGATAGGTTTATTTGGTCCTCACTTTTTGAGTGTTATCCATTGGCTGTAGGCTGTAAGTAGTCCTAAATTAGCAGTAAGTTAGCTGGTTGTCTTAAAATCCACTAGCCTTCCAGGCTTCATGATAGAAAATTTACATGCCATCTCAAAATACTTGCTGCTTTTTTAGAGGTAATTGGTCTCCAAGATGTTTTCTCAGGCATATTAGATACCTGTTGGCCTTTGTACTGTACAAGCATGGATTATTCATAAATGTAAAACATCTGGTTCTTCCTCTCAGTTTTTATAACTGCCTATTTTATAGACTTTTAAAATATAACCTTTTAACGAATCCCATTGTACTTTGAAACCTCAATGTGAAAACTTTTTTTTAGGGTTGTATTTACTTATTTTTAAAGAGAGTGAAAGGGAGGAAGCAAAAGAGGGGGAGAAACATCACTGTGTGGTTGCCTCTCATGAGCCCCTTGCTTGGGGACCTGGCCCACAACCCTTGCACCACGGGGAATGGAACCAGCATCCCTTTGGTTTGCAGGCTGGTGCTCAATTCATCAAGCCACACCAGCCAAGGCTCAATGTGAAAACTTTTAACCTCTATAGTATACAGCCACTCAGGTGTCAAAGTGGTCTGCAAAAATTTTTAGAGCAAGATTCCTGTAATGAGGCACTTTCTGGTAGTTACTATCTAAGATGGTTGCCAAAGACAAAACTAAATTCTATACAGCTAAACTTAAAACAGTTGTACAATGTTGTCACATATACTCTACAAACAATCATAGGGTTTCTGTGTACACCTAATATGCCAATATTTAACCTTGAAAATTTACTTTTTCTTGTAGTTTTTATGTGACATTGTCCTGTGATATAGTTTACGTCAGTGATTTTCAACCGGTGTGCTGTAGCATTTTTAAAACATGGAATACCTATTTAGTCAGGGGCACTGACCTCTTTTCCCTGAGTTTGTCGAATTAAAAATGACAATGGAGCTGTCCAGTGTGAAGGAATCAAAATTATACCTATTTTAATGTCAGATCAGCAAAATATATATTTTTTGGTGTGCTGCAGAATTTTAATAATTTATGTGTGGCATGAGATAAATGACAGTTCTTTATCAATTAATATATGTGAGAATTAATTTTTCAAGACATTATTGTTATCCTTTGCTCAGTAATCTATCAACTGATATACTTTTTGTTTTTGCCTTTTTCTTTTATGTGTAAATAGATTATTATGACATTAGCAGAGGATTTGCTGTGTTCTGCCACTCAGAACAGTCGCCTTTCAGCTCAGCGCACACAAGCTGGATGGTTGCTGATTGCTGCTCTGATGACTTTAGGTAACGGTCTTGTGGAATGTTTACGTAACTGTGAACTTTGTGTTTTCTGAATGTAAAATACTATAATGGATGATTTGACCAGACTAACTTTCAATATGTACCAAAATTTAAATATCTATACAAACATTTGTTTTCTAGCCAGTCACCTTAGGAAGCCATATACTTCATTCTCCAAAACATTTTTCGATGTATTTGAAATTCTCTTTAAGATCAATATGTCAGGACTTCTGGCCAAGATGGAGGTGTAGGCAGACACACTGTGCCTCCTATCACAACCAAAATTAAGGACAACAAAGATTTAGAAACAAGAAAACACCCAGAACTCAGAAAATCGAACTGTTTGGAAGTCCAACAACGATTCATCCAGACCAATAAGAGGGGCGGAGTCGCGGCAGGAAAAAGCGGAGGTGCGGCCGGGCACGCAGGCAGCAGCGGCTGGCAGCCCCCAGGTGCACAGAACCCGAGCCGGGGTGGCAACTGTGCAGAACCAGTGAGGCTGCACAAGGCAGCTGGCTGATCGGGTGGTCCCACATTCACACGCAGATAATCCAGGCAAAGGGGAAGCGGTGGAAGGGACTGGAATCTGAGAGTGAGTAAAGCAAGCACCATTATCTCCTCTTAGACCCTGCCCCCACATACAGTGTCACTACCCAGCAACTGGGCTGTCCCGCCCTGGGGAACACCTAAGGCTCCACCCCTCCCTACCTAACAGCTGCGACTAGACCAAAACAAAACAAAACAAAACAAAACAAAACAAAACAAAAACACCCAGAAATGAAAATGGCTCAAACCGGAGAACAAATCAAAGCCCCAGAGCCAATTTATCTAAGTGATGAAGAGATTGCCAGCCTATCAGATGCACAATTCAAAACCCTGGTGATCAGATGCTCACAGAATTGGTTGATTTTGCTCACAAATTAGATGAACAAATGAAGGCTACAATAAGTGAAATGAAGAAAAATGCATGGGGAACCAACAGAGATGGGAGGAAAACTGGGACTCCAATCAATGGAGTGGACCACAAGGAAGAAAGAAACAACCAAACAAAAAACAAGGAAGAAACAAGAATTCAAAAAAATGAGGGGAGGCTTAGGAACCTCCAGGACATCTTTAAACATCCCAACATCCGAATTATAGGGGTACCAGAAGGGGAAGAAGAAGAGCAACCAGTGGAAAACTTATTTGAACAAATAATAAAGGAGAACTTCCCCAATCTGGCAAAGGAAATAGTCTTCCAGGAAGTCCAGGAAACTCAGAGAGTCCCAAAGAAGTTGGACCCGAGGAGGAACACACCAAGGCACATTATAATTACATTAGCCAAGATTCAAATGAAGGAGAGAATTCTAGAAGCAGCAAGGGATAAGGGCACAGTCACCTACAAAGGAGTTCCCATCAGACTGTCAGCTGATTTCTCAAAAGAGACCTTCCAGGCAAGAGGGGCTGGAAAGAAGTATTCCAAGTCATGAAAGTCAGAGACCTACATCCAAGATTGCTCTATCCAG